>JAJLUL010000067.1:39816-107490 GCA_030564325.1 Blastobotrys capitulatus | reverse complement strand
ACTGCGTTAACAATATTCCCATCAGCAATATTTAGACTATTTCTTATCTATTAAACCCCCAAAACCATTAAAATTGAATTGGGTTTATGAAGATTTTAATTTTGAATCGACTATTAATGATCTGGAGACTCTAAATGTAATACCGAGAATTGACATTATCCATCTAGATACTCACTATCTTCTTGTTCTATTTGTTTTTTAGAACTTTTATTAGATTTTTCAGCTTCTTCTTTATCATCCATATCCCAAATTTCTGATAAACTCATTAATTGATTATTATCAATACCATCATATTCTTCAGGTTCTTCATCACTATGCAACCCTATGTTATCCTTCAGAGCAATCGTTGATCCAGATGCACATGAACTATAGCTTATAAATACTCCAGAAGAAGATTACAATGGAATGAGATATGTTTATGGTTTAGACTTAAATATGAGAACGTCTGATAACGAACATTATCATCAAACTCATTAGATACAATTGATCTACTTTCAAAAAAAGTATTATTTATTACCACGTGTACAAGAGATATGGGACATGATTTTTAACGATTGTGCAATATCTCCTAACGAAGCTATAACTATCAGAAGTGATCTTATAAAACAAAGATCCCTCTATCGATCCAAATGAAAACTCCGAATTATTCAATTTACCAATTTTTATATATAATCATATATACATGTATATATATTATCAATTAAACTTTGTAATAAAAATAATATTTATATACAACAACAACTACTTGCTATCTTTCGATGCTTCGACCTAACATTTCCGACTTACCGTATAACACTGCAACATATAACGGTTACACCTCCAACCACCTGTATGCGTAGCGAGGGAGTCGAGCTAGCGAAGGAATGCTATATATTGAACGGTACCGTTTTAGGGTGAGCTCGAGATCTACTGTAGTTGAGTAAAATTTAAGCATATAGTACTTACAAGCGAATAAAAGAATGTTTATCGATTGGAGTGTATTAAAATTTTAAAATCATTATGTTGAAAGTAAAGAAGCCTGGAATAAGTCTAACTAAGTCTGACTATAGTTTTCATAGTATCTTTCGGAGATACAGCTAATTTAAGAAGGCCCAAAATACCAGCATGTAGGACTTAAGCTACGTATTCTATAGATATATATATATATATATAGGGACTAACATAGAATTAGAGAGTTGCTGGCGAAAGGTATACATCTATTTAGCTATGATGATAACTATATTTTGTTAGTTGAACTTACCAGTGAGAGATCAAATACAGTATACAGTAAGTACCAATATACAATAAATAAACAAAAACTAGGTCATCCCTAATTTAGCTTGAATGGTTGAGACACAACTGTTGCACCATGAGCTGCATGAATCCTAAATTCTAACGATCATGATTTTAATAACAGTTCACCGTATTATATACATGTATACAGTATGTATCTATAAGTTTCTTATAGGTTATAATTATATCCATTATATAGATTAAATTTAGTATATACAACTTGTACAGTATTTCTAACTGCTAAATTGCTAAATTTTTGTAGCTTATAATTTAGCCAGATACGAGGCAAAGTGAACCTAGAAAAGGTCTGAATTAGATTAAAAATTGGGATCAATGGATATATAATTACGTTAATGGTATCAAGTAGTTAGTGGCAGATCGATGCGTTAATAGATCTAAATCAGTTACAATCAGAGTCTCAAAGACATTTTTTATTCCTCTCAGCTCATATTGCAGGTGGTGATCAAGTTTCAGTTACACATGATAGATACGCTGTGATTGCTACACTGTGATTGCAAAGATGTTATAATAAATCATAAAGGTGTCACAGACTATAGCTGTAGCTTAGTCAATCAATCTTAAGTGTTAATACCATCCGGTTATTGATGGGTTATATCACTCCATATACATGTGTTCAACCACAGATTTTAAAGTTTCCTGTTTTTGATCATCCGTGAAAGATGACTATACTATAAATGAATAGTCTTATAGGTCATTGTTGAACCTATAAACCTACTTACACCCAACTCTAATCTTAATTTTAACATTTTGACATGACTTTTTAATTTACGAGATTCGTCACATAGCTTCTTATTTTTTTCAAGACATTTAAAACGACTAAAATTTGATCTGTGGCTGAAAAAAAAAAAAAAATACGACACCAAAATATTATTAGACTAAGGTACAAAATTAAAAAAAGGATCTAAGACACATAAAAGTTTTTACTAATGCCCATGTTTTATAAAATCTCATTGTAACCTTTCTAAGTAGATTATTTCTTTATAAGCCAACTTTACATATACATGTATGTATACACTAATCTCTAAGAATAAACCTCTTGATAATGTTCCTAAACAACCCATTTCCAACCTTCATGATTTTCTGCAGTTAAATTATAAATAATTTTATTCAAATCATCATCATTAAATCCACAATATTCTATAAAATAATTATAAGCACCACCATATTGATCATTAATAATATCAATAAATCCTCTCATTGATTCATATTTACTACCTAATAATGCTTTTTTATCATCATCAGTCATTTGATTATTACTTTTTTCAACTGCTTTAATAATATTTTCCATTTCATATTTTAACCCTTCAGTTGTTAATTCATATTCTTTACTAATTATATCAGGTTCAACATTCATTAATAATAAAATTAATGCACAAATTACTCCTGTTCTATCTTTACCTGCAGTACAATGAACAATAAAACCTTCATTTGGTTTATCTCTAATATGTTCCATAATTTGTTTATAAGAATGTGGTGCTGTATCTAATAATTCAATATATGCATTATGATACCCTTTTAAAGGATCTTTAAAATTTTTAGCTCTAATTGCTAATTTTTCTGGTGATAAATCTTTATCATGAAAAATTGGTATCCATTTATTATTAATTTTTGGAATTTGAATTGGTGGATTTTTAATTAATTCTGGATCAGATCTTAAATCAAAAATTGTTGTTATATTTAATTGATATAATTTTTTAATACCATTTGTTGTAATATTTGATGGATTAGCACATCTAAATAAATAATTTGGTCGAACTGTTTTGTTATCTAATGTTTTAAATGATCCAAAATCTCTAAAGTTTGATATTCCATCAATTTGTTTCCATCTTGAAATTTTTGATATATAACCATAATTTTTCATAAATCTTTCACGTTCTTTATTAATATTAAACCAATTATTTATAATATTAATAATTTTATTATTATATTCATTAATTTTTTTTTCATCAATTAATTTTATTTGATGTCTAAATGATCCTAATTTTTCATTAAAATAATCACAATTTATTAATGGAATTTTATCATTATCATTAATATTATAAATACTTAATATATCAATATAATCAGGTAATTGATCAATTAATGATATATCATTTGAATAAATTCCTGATATATTAATTAAACTTGATGGTAATCTTGATAAAATTGTTTGATTTAAACACCAATTAAATATTGTAATAATATCTTTTGAATTACCAATAATACTTGTTAAAACGAATTTTTTTTCTTTAATAAAAAAATTAATAATTGAATTTAATAAATCAAAATCATATTCATTATTATTGAAATTAAATCTAAAACAAAATAATCCATTACTAATAGATAATAATTCTGATAAATCTTTTGAATATGATAAATTTCGATTTGTTAATAATATCAATCTTGTACCCGGTACCATTGATGATGCATTTTCTGGATATGTTAGTGTACCATTAATAACTTCATTTTGATTATTTATTAATGGAATCTCTAATTGTTGTGTTAAAACTTTCATTGTTTACTTCTATATTTTTTTTAAAGAGTGATAGTTGAAAAGGAAAAAGTTCAAGTTGGTGCTGGTTGTGATTTGGTTCTTTTGATGTGTTGTTTTACGGATTTTTCACGACCGATTGTTTTTATTTATAAGCAGACAAAGAGAGGTATAAAAATCAGTTTTTTGCAATATTATGTAGATCAAAAAGATCGATATGTCTCGAACTTAAAAAATCCTAGGAATGTTGTTCAAACCTGAGTGAGCTTTAAATTATATCATCCGGATTGTAACTAATAGGTACTTCGCTTAGTCAGAATATATTTACAATTGAAACTGATGTAGCGCATTTTTCGATTTTAAGGGAATGTATATGTCAAAAAGTTAACTTAATAATAAAACCATGGATCAAATCTATCAGAACAGCATATAATGCAATAACTGTGGCTTAATTTATCAATTGATTGTTTATTCACCCATACTGATGACTCTAAAGTAAGGATACATTATATCATAGAAAATTGATACAATATAGACAGATGATATAAATACCAAACCACCTTTTGAACATCAGAAGTAGTTAGTTACAGTAGTATCTGCAACCGTAAAACAACCTGAAAAATACTCCACACCAAAGTAGCAACTGAGAAGAAAGGTCTAAAAGGGCTTAAAAAAAAGAGAAAAATCACGTGATGCGAGCTTAGTACTGCTTAACTCAAGCTATATTATCAAAATTCACGTGACCCAAATCACATGACATGAGCCCGCGCCAGTGGTTTAGCGGTAAAATTCGTCGTTGCCATCGACGAGCCCCCGGTTCGACTCCGGGCTGGCGCAAGCGAGTTCCAATGTAATGGAATTCAAATCTTTTTTTTTTTGGTAAACAATAGAAGGAAGGGTATAATAGGTTTCCATTGTTTAATTTTTTTATCGAATTCAAATCTAGAAAATCTAGTGATGATTATTATGTTATTAAGTAACATTGGGTATCCATATTTATTATATTACAACTAATACCTGGGGAAAACCTATATTAATGAATTCTTATATAACCTTTTTTTACTACAGTAGTTGTTTAATTTTGGTTTTCTAACTAAGTAATATGTTGTAGTTTAATTTTACACCATGGCAGTTGTAACGGTAAGAAGATTATAACCGGCTTTGAAATTTCTATAACATGGCAATAACTCACCGTGACAGTTTATTATTTTAAGGCTATCTATCAAATTTGGCTAGCTTCATTAGCCTTAAAACTATTTAACTTGATTCATATATACTTATAAGAATTCTTTTTGAGGGTATTAGCCACTTTATCAAAGCCCACAAAAATTTGATTCATAATTCTAAAATCAATTGTTAACATAAAACTAGTGCTGGTGGCATTAGAGTAATATGAAACACTGCCCTTAAATTTTGTTTCTAGAATCCCATAACTCTCTATTTGCGCACCATCCATGGTGGCATGTGCTATTGTTGCATAAATCATTAAACTTATAGATCTAAAAAGCTTTTTTTTTTCTTTTTTTTTGTTAATTGCAACGGTACTGTACCAAATAAAGTGGTTTCACATATTTAGAAAGTAAATGACAAAAAAAAAGCTTCTACAATAGACCTGGAACTTACTAGTCTATAGAGTTTTAATTTTTTTATTATAAAGACTTTTTGTATTTGAAAACATTATAATATCAATATAATTAATACAATTTGAATCCCGGTTATAAATAAGAAATCAGTATCACATGCATAGGTTGCTATTTTACAAGATAATGGCATTAGTGTCAATACATAATATATATATTAACAGATTACTTTTGATAATGATTTCAAAAGGCATGAGTTTTCATGTTAATTACCTTACTTAGTTGCTGGAGGATCCTAAATATATTATTGATGGAGTAACTATATATTATAGAACAAATAATATATACTATTAATCTATACTACTCTATTACTATTATGGGCTACCGAGACTATAGTATTGTTGTATTCATTCATGAACTGTTAGAATATACCAAATTTCGATCGAATAATAGTTTTAAAAAAACATCCGGGATTTTAATAAATATCATAATTGATAACTTGACTATATAAAACTTTTACATTCAGATTTTTCTCAATATAACTCATTAGCAAGCCGCAGCACAAGAGGTGCAATGTCTCATACAAAAAATAATTAATCTATCATGCAACTAAACTGAATCCGTCTAATTATATATTTCACATTTCCTAAATTTAAGCTTGGTTGTATGCAACGGTTAGATTAACAACTTATGAACTCAAAAAAATAACAATAATATATAAATCTATAATATATATTATAATAGAAAAAAACAAGGACATCATAATGTTCTATACTCATTCACCGACATCAAAGTAATCTATAGTTTTTTGAGACATGTCATTATTATCAATGGTACAATATAAGCTATTGATGTAAAAAGAGTGGGATAGATGTTTGATATAACTAATATTTAGAGGGAATCTAGTTAAGCGAGAGAATAAATAAGCTTTAAGCGATTATGATCATATCAGTTAATATCTCGTTAATATAAAATTTGTAATATAAATAAATAGATTTCTTATATTTTAGACTAAAAATTATATTTAAATTCTCATCATTTAATATCTAAAAAACCTCTAATGAAAAATTTTGTTAATTTTAAAGCAATTTTAACTGTTTTAACAATCACTTTAACTATTGTTAAAGCAAATGATAAAAAATTATCAAAATATTCAAATAATAATGTTATTTTATTTAATAATGATTTAACTGAACAATCAATTAATAATACAAATATTGATGGATTGATTTCATCATCTATCTTATCATCTTATTATCTTTCAAATCATACATTATTTAAATATATATCTCAAGATTTAGATTCAACTATTGAAATTAATAATAATAATAATTATCCACAATTTAATGAAAGTTTATTTTTAGATTATAATTATACAAATGATAGTATTATTGATTCATTAAATAATGAAGTTTTTAATTTTAAAAATTGGACACAAATTTTATTATCAAATTATATTTCTAATAATCCAAAATTAAATTTATTTAATGATAATTTACCAATTGGATTAAAAATTAATTCAACTAATATTAATCAAACTATTCAATTATTTGATAATTGGGATTTAGAAATTAGAAATAAACAATCAAATATTAAATTATATTTAGATTTTATTGATAATGATGATAATTTAACTGATAAAATATTAGAATATTCTAAATTATTACAAAAATATTATTGTTCTTTTGGTGGAGTTATTATTAGAGGTGATTTAAATATTGGTAAATTTTTTAAAAATGAATTGTTGAAGAATGATTGTTATGGTTGTGTTTATTATTATGGTAATAATAAGAATAACCAAGGTGATAATAATTATACTGGTAATGGTAACGATAATAATAATAGTCAAAGTGATGAAAATGGTCAAGAAAATACTAATCAGGGTAATACCAATGGTCAAAAAGATGGTCAAGATAACAACAATGCAAATGATTGTGTTACCAGAACTTATACAATTACTTATGATGAAACAATAATTTTTACAAGAACTTGTACTATTTCTACAATTACTTCAACAAGTTATGAAACTAAAACTTTCACTAATTCACATCATATTAATCCTCCAGTACCAGTACCAACTAAAAGTTCAACTAAGGAACTCACTACTAAAACAATCAAACCAAGTACATTTACAACTATAAAGCCAAGTACATTCCATGATATATCTTCTTCTTTAACTATTCAACCAAGTACTAGCTCAATTATACCAGGGCAATCTACATCTGTAAGTTTGACCTCATCAGCTCAATCATCAGCATCATCAGCATCATCATTACTATCATCATCTCCTTCTTCTTCTTCGGTTTATACAACAATTTCATCATCAACACTATTATCAACTATGAAATCCTCATCCTCTTCAATTAGTATCACCACTTTAATTCCTACCCCTGTTCCTATTCCTACTCCTAGTTGGTCATCATCTACTGAATCCTCATCATCAAGCACAGAAATTTCTTCTTCTTCTTCCTCCTCATCCACAACACCACCCGCCAGTTCTTCATCTTCATCATCGTTATCGTCATCTTCTACTGAGTCTTCATCATCAACAATTACCTCATCAACCTCATCTTCATTGTCTTCAACAATTACTTCATCTTCCTCTTCCTCACCATTTTCTTCTTCTTCATCTTCCTCCTCTTCCTCCTCATCAGCAGAAAGCACATCTTCTTCAACAACTTCTAGTGAAACATCATCATCATCAAGTACATCAAGTACATCTTCAACACCAACACCAACACCAACACCAACACCAACACCAACACCAACACCAACACCAACACCAACACCAACACCAACACCAACACCAACACCAACACCAACACCAACACCAACACCAACACCAACACCAAATCCTGATAATAAATGTCCACAACCAGGTGATGGATGTCAAAATATTGGTGATATGCAATGTTTAGGTACAGGATATATGGAATGTTATGAATTTAAATGGGCATATAGACAATGTGCTACTCCATTAGTTTGTAATCAAGAATTATTTGATCAAGGTCTTAGTGGTTGTAATTGGACTGATAGTAATAATGGAATTGAAGGTGATAATCCAAATAATTGTGATTTAAATAATTATAGTAAAAAGAAAAGACATGTTTTTATGTAGAATTTTAGTAATATAATTAATATAATTTTATAATATTGAATATTTTTTTTTTTTTTTGTTTATATGTTATTTTGAGCCGCATGATTTTGGAATGTTATCATAATTAAAGTCTTTTTGAAATCATAAAAATTACTCATTTAGTTTACCAATTCAATTTAAATCCTAAGAAGGGTTTTAGTAGATCAATTGATTACCTAAATTAAATGTAAATTACGTTTATTTTTACTTAGAAAATACTCAAAAAGATCCCAATACACTAAAAAAGCTTCGTTTTGGGATGTAATTTAATTATTACACTAAAAACTACAATTAAATTTTCGTGAAGGGGGTTTTTTTTATTAATATAGTTAAATATATAAAATAAATGCTAAAAGTTTTTTTTTAATTCGTTTTTTGTTGTAATTGGTTATTCGTAATAATAATAATAATAGAAAAAAGATTTCTAATTAATTTAGAAACCTTTTTCAGCTTTCCACCATGAACTAGTTTTGAATGCTTCTGGAGCAATAGCTTTATCAGATTGTTTTCTCCATTCTCCTGTTAGTCTGTAATCTCGTTCCAATACTATTAACAATGTTAGTAAATTCTTTATTCTTGATTTTTTTTAATTCAAATTATTTTGTTATTTTTTTTTTTTTAAACTTACATTGTCGTTCATATTGATCTAAATTATGTCTATCTCTTTTCCAATTATTTCGATATGTGTGAATTGCATTCATACCACCTCCAGCAACCTAAAATTATTAAATGTTAGCTCTTGATTTCTTTATACAATGGGTTTTCTTTTTGAGTTGAAATATTATCAAAAAACCACCTTGTAATTGAGGAAATCTAAGGAGTATTACATACGGTTAATAAACCGAAAATGATACCATAAGGTAATAATGCTTCAACTGGGATCATTGTGTTAATAAATAGTTTGGTTGAACCTTGAAATTAAAGCTTGAAGTAACAAAAAAAAAAAATGTCGTCGTTTGGAAAAAAAAATTTACCTAATATTAAGTGTAGCCTAGCATATTGGGACAAATGAATAAAATATATTTACTTGCAATTTATTGGTTAGTCGGAGGGCTCCGATGTATTTTGCAGAGAATGCGGCTCATTCCAATTTTTTAGTTAATGGTGGTATGTTCAAGTACTAATTTGAACATTAAACTTATCAAGCAATTAATTAATAGATCAAGAATAAATTTCAAATAAAATACAGGGAATACAATAAAACAATTTCAATAGAAAAAAAAAATAAATATATTCTTTTTGATTATCATTTGAAATCTTTTTACAATAAAAAAAAATCAAAAATGACAATTTATAAATACAAAAAAGTAGGGAAATCTCATTTCTTCATAAACAAAAAACTATAATTTATTAAAATTTCACAAAAATAATTAGTTTATTCAGTTTAGATGTTAGATGGGTAAAGCATGATTCGGACTGAAGCACCGAATTTGGTTGGTAAGTTGTGCTTGAAAGTAGCTCGAGCGACACCGCTGTTGCCATGTGGTCGAGTAATTTTACCCCAAATAACTCTGATTTTAGTACCTCGAATTTCTTTGGTGCCTCGATAAACATAAGCGACCTTTTTACCTTCATAAAACTTGACGTCTTCTGGGGATGAACAACCTTCAATCTTGATTAAGGAGACATTTGGGTTGTTGACTCGCTTAGATCGTTGGTAAGAGATGTGTTTGCCCTTGACGTAAACTATGGTTATATGTTAGTACTTTTTCTAGTTTTTTTTTTTTTTTTTTTAATGATGGAGTTTATGAGTATTGTTGATAAGATAGATTGTATTTAGATAGTGATGACATGTTATTGATAATTTGATTTTATTATTAAAGTTGTTGGTTGATTGAATTTCGTGTATATTGAATAATTTTCTTTAATATGGTATTTTTCATTTTAATTTTCAAGAATTTTATCAGATATTACAATATTGATTCTTTTACTAATTCACAATGTGTTGAATATAACATATCTTGTCGTTTTCTTAAATATTTCATGATTATTACTGTTATAAAAATTTTTCATCACTTTTTTTTGAAATTTTAATTCTTATATTCTTTTGCTTTCATTCTGAAATAACCCATCAACAATATCATTATCTTAATACAATAGCATATCCTTCATTTCAACAATAACTCATTACGATTCCTCTCATTCATTTCATCCTATTTTCACTTACGTCGCTTGGATTCGGCCATTTTTGTCGTTTAGTTGTATATGGAGTGGTCGGTCGTCGAGTAGTTTCAAAAAAACCCAAGTAAAATTTCGAGTGGTGAGTGAGTAAACCGGAAAGTGAGTGGTGGTTGGGAGCGGTGAGTGAGGGAGAGGGCGAGAGAGTGGTAGGCGCTAGAGTGAGTTTGCGTTTAAGCTGGTTGAAAAGGTTCAAGCAGTATTAAGTTCTATTAGGCTTCCGATGCACCGATACCCTTTATTAATTTTTTCAAAATTGGAAAAAAAAAATTTTAAAATTTTCATTTACTGCTATTGTTTAAGCTTTGATAAGATTGTTTAAGCTGTGATAAATGGTTCGTGAGGCTTTGGTGCCAGCTGCTTGGTCCCGCATAAAGGTTGATAATATTTTTTTCTTTTTCAAAACCGAACAAAATCAATAATAATTTTTTCACCAATAGAAGAAGACTTGCGTGCGCTAAACAGTACTTAAGCTTAGTTTACGTGATTGTGCGCGCGAGATGCTTTTACAAACCCACTCAATTTTTCTTTGCAACTCTAAGTTTTTTTTTAGAGTGTATGATAAAATTGGTTAGGGTTTTTTAGAGTGTATTCCCAATTTGGTAAGTTACCCTTATCAAGATTATTCTTCCAAGCTTTACAAGTTATAAGTATTAATCTTATCAGTTTTAAAGTAATCGTGAGATCATAGCGTTTTTACCAGTTTGAAAGATAGATAAGCTTTACTACATGTATCATTAAGTATCTGATAGTTGTGGCTTGAAAGATAATACATTTAACTTAGTTAATCGGATAAAATTGATGAAAAAATGATTCTGTTGCTGTATCAGTTGGACTGATTATTGACACGTTGTATGTTGATATAAATATTCTGGTATGGATTTAATGAATACAATTGGTTTAAATTAACCTAATTCCATACAGTATATAGATATCGGATAATTTCATTATGCGATACTGATCATCGGTGGATGAGATACATCACTAAGCCCATTCGCACTCAAGTACGAGAAACGTTTATATCGAGTGAGCTAGCTAGCTCGTATTTATTATGCATAATAGAATATTAATTACATCTTTCTGCTCAACTTTTAAAAGCTATTATAATATATCTATTTACCTGGTATAGGTAATTTAATTGGAAATACTTAACTTCTAGATAGTAGAAGTTATATAATTAAACACTTGTGTAGGTTCCCGTATTTATTTGTTGTTATGGTATTTTTATTTTGATAATCAGATATTATTTGACAATTTGAACCAGATTTCTTAGCCAAATAATTACATGTATCGAAATAAGTTTCATGATAAATATGCTTTATTGGATGGTCCAATTACTTATACTTATCATTCCTTATCAAAACATCTAAAGTACCAGATATTTGTATGTTGATATCTGGTTCTAGTCTACAACTTTATGCGTCTCTCAAGCGCTAAATCGGATACCAGTATCAGGTATCAGTGAGCCGCATTTATTGTCTCACATTACGATAGCTTAAAAGTAGCTGCATTATGCCTAAGTGTAGTTAACCTGAGGACTAATGAACCCCTCAAAAAGATAATAGTTCGCATGTACTCGCCGAAAAAATTTACCCCTCAAAATTACTACTCAAGAATCTAAAGCTTTAATTTATAAAATGGAAGTTTTAACCCCCCACGGCTATTATTGCCCTATTAAATAACAATGATTTCCAACCCAAATTTCTTTCTCAAAAAAGAATCAAAAACATTGTAAACAAAATCATAGATAATAATCTATACTACTAATAGTGTTGTTATCTTTTCTAAAATTTCTCGATCAAACTTCCCCGCATTCTTTTTTGAAATCAAATAAATAGATCAAACAATTTCTTTAAAAAATATAGAATGACAACTTATACAACAGATCAAGTATCTAAACATAATTCATCAAAATCTTGTTGGGTTATTATAAATAATAAAATATACGACGTTACAAATTTCATATCACAACATCCAGGTGGTAAAAAAGCAATATTAAGATTAGCAGGTAAAGATTCATCAGAAGATTTTAATTTAATTCATCCAGAAGGTACAATAGAAGATAATATGGATAAAATTACATTAATAGGATCAATTAATGATTCAAAAGAATCAAATAATGATGAAAAGAGAATAATATTACCAGGATTAGATTCAATGATTAATTTAAATGATTTTGAAATAAATGCAAAAAAAATTTTAACAGAAAAAGCATGGGCATATTATTATTCAGGATCTGATGATATGATAACAAAAGATTATAATAATAAAATTTTTAATAAAATAATGTTAAGACCAAGAATTTTTAAAAATGTTTTAAATTGTAATTTAAAATCATCAATTCAAAATTATCAAACTAATTTACCAATTTTTATAAGTCCTGCTGCAATGGCAAGATTAGCTCATGAAACTGGTGAAAAAGGTATAGCAAAAGCATGTGGTGAAGAAAGAATTTTACAAATGATAAGTAATAATGCATCAATGAAATTTGAAGATATTGTAAAAGATAGTTTACCTAATCAAAAGTTTTTTTTCCAATTATATGTACAAAATGATAGGAAAACATCTGAAAAAATGTTAAAAAGAGTAATTGATACTGGGAAATGTATTGGTATAACATTAACATTAGATGCACCAACACCTGGTAAAAGAGAAGCTGATGAAAGATTAGCAAATGATGGTAGTGTATTTTCAGAAAGTTCTGGTCTAGGTAATGAAAATTCAGAAAATGAAAATGGATTAGGCAGAGCATTATTTGCAGGTACAGCAGCAGATTTAACATGGAATATAACAATTCCTTGGTTAATAAAATTATTACCAAAAAATTTCCCAATTATTTTAAAAGGTGTACAAACGTTTGAAGATGCATTATTAGCAAGTGAACATCCAAATATTAAAGGAATTATATTATCAAATCATGGTGGTAGAGCAATGGATCAATGTCAACCCCCATTATTAATTTTACAAGAAATTAGACAAAATGCACCTCAAGTATTTGATAATATTGAAGTTTATATTGATGGTGGGATTAAAAGAGGTACTGATGTTGTTAAAGCATTATGTTTAGGAGCTAAACAAGTTGGATTAGGTCGTGCAGCATTATATTCATTAGCAGGATATGGATCATTAGGTGTGCGGCGAATGATTAACATTTTAAAGGCAGAAATTGAAACTGCAGTTAGATTATTAGGTTGTAATTCATTAGAAGAATTAGGTCCACAACACGTTAATACGCGACCTTTAGATTGTTTAGTTTATTCAAGTAAACTTTAGATTTTTATTATTAGTAATTAAAATTGAGTCTTTATTTAAAGTTTTTGATGAATCATTCATCTGAGTGTGTATGAAGGTTGTTATAGTGTAAAAATGGTGTGATCTTTTTAGGGTATAAAAACCCGCCTGCTAAATTTTTTTCTTAAGCTTGTGTAACGCAATCGGATGCTTTCTAATTACTACTAGTAAGCTTTGTCAACGCCTTTTTTTTTGATAACGTTTTTTTTTCAATCACCATACCATAATATATAAGTTTCAGTTTTACAAACAAGAAAATAATAACAGCTATTGAATATAGATAATTGACAGCTTGAATAAAATATAAATAAAGGAATGGCTCAAAAATATAACTATTACGTATTTATGTGTTAGTTTCTGGAAAAAAAAAAATTTCTTCACTAGTTACTCTTAAGCATAGATAACAAACAAGAAACTTTCTTTGTTTTTTTTTGCTATAACGTTTTTTTTTAAAGTTATATAATAAATAATGACTACTTATAAGCCCACAAAGACCTAAATACTCTTATTCTTTTTATTATTTATTTATTTTAAAAAAAATTTGATTTCTTAACATTAACATAAAAAAAAAAGACCAAAAGAACAAAACAAAATGGAATTAGAAAAAGGTAAAGAAATTCCACATACTGCTTTAACAACAGAAGAAGATCAATTATTATTAAAAGTTTTGGAAGATCCAGCTAAATATTTTTTATTTTCAAAAGATGAAATTTTAGTTGGACCAACTAATATGCATCGATGGGAAAGTCGATTAGAAAGTGAATTGGATAAAATTCATTCATCTTATAAACAATTTTTACAAGATGGATCAGTTGTTTGTGCAGATAAAGAACGAGAAGTTGAATTAACAAGTACATTAAATGAATTATTAAATATTGTTATTAGACAAACATGTCGAAGTTCAGCAAGAGCAATGGTTAGAAATCGATATGGTTTTGATGCATTGAAATTATTAAGACAAAAATATGCTGGTAGTGCAGCAAGATATTCTTTTGATATTTTAAAACATGGGTTAGCACCATCAAGTCCAGATGAAGGTTATATGGAAAGAGCTGAAAGATTTGAAAGATGTTATAGACAAATTACAGCAGCTGGATTAACATTAAGTCAAGTTTTTGCAATTATGGCAATTATTTCTTGTAATAATGATAAATTAACACATATTGCAAAAAATAAAAAAGATTTGGATTTGGAAGCTGAAAATTTATTAAAATTTACTAAAGAAGTTGGTAAAGTTTATCCAGAAGTTTTTGTTGATGAAGATCGTGAAAATGTATTTGAATCTCATGAAAATAGATTAAGAGCTAGACATTCTCATCGATATAGACCTAGAGATGCTACTCATCGATGTACTAGATGTGGTTTTATTGGACATCGATCAACTTTTTGTAAAATTGATTGGGAAGCTATTCAAATGTATCGAAATACTCGAAATAAGGGTAATAAGATTTATACAAAAACTTCAATTAACATGTAATATGGAATATGAAAAAGACGACAGTTTTTTTGTTCTGCTATTTAATGTTGTATTATTTATATATTTAATCTAAATTATTTTTTTATTGTAATGATAATGTTAACATCATTGCATTAGTGTATAATGTAAACCGGTGGGGGGTTGATCTATCTATCTCTTCCATTTTGGTTAATTTCCGTTTATATATTGGTACAGTAGAGTACTATAGTAGTAATTATAAAGTGCAATATATAGCTGCAGTACTAAATATTGCTAGGCTAAGCAAGCTTGTTGCTGTAAAACTACAGCTACCACTGAGAGTGCGGTTGAATGATTAATCATACTGTGAGTAAATGTGGCTTGTGTAACGCGTAATTGTGCATAAAACTTTCTAATGCGCAACACCCACAATTCTGGTTTACAAGAAAAAGGTTTCCAAAATCCGTAGCAACCGAGACAAAGAAAAGGGCAATCCTAATTAATAGAAAGGATTGACTGTTGTTAAATTAGAGGTTAAAAAGTACAAAGATTAAAATCTTTTTTAAATATTTTTATCAGTTAATTAGTAAATCCCCTACTATTATGCGGGGGTGTTTAAATAGGTTTTTATTTGCATCATATAACTTCAATATCAGATATACATACATGTATAAACGTATGATCAATAATTGATCAAAAGACTTTCGATGGCAAGGCTTTAAATTCTATTATTTGTAGAAAGATTAATGTTACAGATGGGGGGTTCTTTTTGCTACATGTAAAAGTGATTGTGGAGAAACAATTTTAAAGCAAGATTAAATTTTTCGAAACATAAACAACCCCCCAAGAATAGAGATCTACCTGGTTTTCCACTTCATACCACCACATTAAATAATATAAAATATTAAACCTATCAGATAGTATATACTAACTTAAGCTAAATCGTGAGTTTTTTTTTTTTTCTTTTCTAAAACGTCATGACAAGTTAAGAGCCTGTTGCGGAGCTAATAATATCCGGATACAATTAAAAAGAGTAATAAATAGGGTTTCATTTTAGTATAGATTAGATTATAAATAAACACCCAGATCTTGATAATTTTATTTTAGAAAAAAAAAAAAAAAAAAACCTTCTTTGTTGACATTTTTTCTTTCTTTTCAATCTATTTTAAGAAAAATAAAAAATTGTTGAGACTTTCCAATAATCAAAACTTACAACACAACACTCCTCCATCCATCCATTCATATCATTAAATTATATAGATAGTATGTTACGAACTTCTAAACGATTAACACAATTTTCAAAATTTGCAGCAAAATATAGCACCAATAATGGACCAAAATATGGTCATATTCCAAAACCAATCAAAACTTATAATGAAAAAAAACCTTGTCATGATCCAAATATGCAAATTTCATTACCATTTAGTGCATATCCAAAAGCATATCCAGCTCCCAAAAGAAATTTTGGTATGGATGCAATGATTATGGCATCAAAAGGTGAAATTAAACCAGAAGAAGTTTGTGATGTTAGAGATGCCTTAGATTTTAGTGGTAAGCATGCAGTTATTACTGGTGCCACTGGTGGATTAGGATTAGAATATGCTTGTACTTTAATTCCATTAGGAATGTATGTTCATGTATTAGATTTAAAACCACCAGGTGATGATTTTAAAGCAGTTGAAGAACATTGTAAATTTTTACAAGAATCTGGTAGAGCACCAACTTGTGGTATTAAATTTTATAAAGCAGATGTTACAGATAGAGATGATATGTGTAATGTTATTAAAGAAATTGGTGATCAAGCAGGTAGATTAGATGTTTGTATTGCAAATGCAGGAATTATTGGTGCAAATGAATCTGCTGATAATTATCCAGAAAATGTTTTTAAAAAAGTTATTGATGTTAATCTTTTGGGGGTTAATAATACTGCAATTGCTGGTGCACAAACAATGAAAAGATTACAAATGGATCAAGGTAGAATTGTTTTCACTGCTTCAATGAGTGGTACAATTATTAATAGAGATATGGGATGGAGTGCTTATACTGCTTCAAAAGCAGCTGTTAAACATTTAACAAAAGCTTTTGCTGTTCAATTAGCTCCTTATAATATTACAGTTAATTCAATTTCTCCTGGTCATATGAGAACTGCAATGACTGCTGGATTTTTAGAAGGACATGAAGATTTAGAAAATTGTTGGGCTGGTCAAAATGCAATGGGTAGATTAGGTAGTTCTCATGAATTGGCTAGTGCTTTAGCTTATTTATGTTCAGAAACTTCAACTTATACTAGTGGTTCTGATGTTGAAGTTAGTGGAACACATGTTGCGTGGTAGTCTAACTCAAAAGTGTTCTCCTCTCTTATAATATTCCGACATTTTTTCCCCTCACTTATTTAATTTATTCTTAGTTTTTAGCAAATTTTTTTTTATATAGAGTCTATATAATAATTTATTAATAAATTTTTTTTTTGTGAATTCTCACACCACACATTTTTTTTTTCTAGCAAGAATGCACGTTTTAATTACTAATGATGATGGACCACCAGGTCCTGAATGTCCTTATTTTGATTATTTTATTAAAGCATTACAACAATATACTGATTGGAAAATTTCTATTGCATTACCACATCAACAAAGATCATGGATTGGTAAAGCACATTTTTTAGCTCATGATATTACAGCACAATATATTTATCCATCAAAATCTGGTGAAATTAATCAATATGATGGTCCATATGATAATTTATTAGAAAATGATGATAGAGAACCATGGATTTTATTAGATGGTACACCAGCATCTTGTGCTAATATTGGTGTTGCACATTTATTTAAAGAAAAAGGTCCAATTGATTTGGTAATTTCTGGTCCAAATTATGGTAGAAATTGTACTGCATTATATATTATGAGTAGTGGTACCGTTGGTGCAGCAATGGAAGCATCATTATGTGGTAAAAAATCTATTGGATTATCTTTTAGTTTTAAAAAAAAAGGTTTACATAATCCTGCTCATATTACTGAAGCAAGTAAAATTGCAACAAAATTAATTAATAAATTATATAATGAATGGGATTCAAATGCTCAATTATATACTATTAATATTCCATTAAGTGATTCATTAAGTGAAAATACTAAAATTTTATATGCACCAATTTTAGAAAATCAATGGGGTGCAAGTTATAATGATGGTATTCAAAGAGATGGCAAATTAACATTTAAATGGAATCCTGATTTTGCTGCATGTCAAAAATCAATTGATGATAGTGAACCAGGTAACGATGGTTGGGTTGTTGCAAATGATATGATTAGTGTTACACCTTTAAGAGCAAGTTTTAAAGAAGCTCCTGGTTTAGTACAAAAAGAATTAAAGTTGTAAGTAAAAGAATTGCATTAAATAATAAGGAGAATTTTACTAATGATATTTTAAAATTTATTTTTATATAAAATAATAGACATGATATAAATGAAAATTATGTTGCAGTAATTGATATTCCTGATAATAATTATTTATCACCGTTATGGAAAGATTCATTAACTAAATATGGAATTTCAATTCAAAGAAAATATAATAATCAAAAAAAATTATTTCATTATTGTGAATATGATGATTTAGATTTTGATAGAATTGGATCAAGAGATGATGATTATTTAAGTTGTTCATATGTTTATCGAAAAGCTTTAATTCGAAAACATTATTTAACAAATACTATTCAACATTATGTTGCAAAAAATCCTTCAAGTATTTTAAAATTAGCATATCCAGATTCTTATAATTTAGAAGTTGATTATGCAGAATTTTTAGATGATTCATTAGATGAAGCATTTGAATTAAGAAATGAAATTGAAAATAATCAATATATTTGGATTTTAAAACCAAGTATGAGTGATAGAGCTCAAGGTATTAGACTTTTTAGTACAATTGATCAATTACAAACAATTTTTGATGATTTTGATGAAGGTGTTGTAACTGATGATGAGGATGAAGAAGGAGAAGATAATAGAAATGTTGTTACTTCACAAATGAGACATTTTGTTGTTCAAAGATATATTACAAATCCTTTATTATTATCACAATATCAAAATCGAAAATTTCATATTAGAACTTATGTATTAGCATCAGGTGCAATGAAAATTTATGTTTATAAAAATATGTTGGCATTATTTGCATCAGAAACTTATCAAGAACCAAAAATTGAAAATGATAGAGTTCCATTAAATAGTCATTTAACAAATACTTGTGCACAAGGAGGACCAGAAGAAACTATTGTTGAACAATTTGAAAATTTAAAAGGATTAAATGATGATAATAAACAAAAAATTTTGGATAATATTTGTCAATGTACAAAAGAATTATTTCATGCTGCAGTTACTGTTGATAGAATTAATTTTCAACCTTTAGAATCAGCAATTGAATTTTATGGTTTAGATTATTTAGTTTCTGATGATTTATCTGTTAAATTATTAGAAGTTAACGCATATCCAGATTTTAAACAAACTGGTAATGATTTGAAAAAATTAGTTAGTGGATTAATTCAATCTACTGTTGATACTGCTATTTTACCATTTTATGGTAAACAACCTGTTGTAAATAATGATTTGATTCAAGTACTTGATCATGCTGTATATAATTAATAGATTATTTTTTTTGGAAAAATGTTAATAGTAGTATTCAAAAGTATACATAAAATAAATAATAAAATAAATATAAAAAAAATTTTTAATCTTCAGTTTCAGATTCTTCAGTTTCATGATCATTATCACTCATTTGTTCAACTTCTTTATTCATTTCTTGACACCATTTATAAACTTGTTCTCTTCTTCTATCAGCTCTTAATAATCCAGATCGTACTTCCGTCATACATCTAATTAATTCTTCATTTCTTTGTAATGCAATTTGTAATAATTGTCTAGTTTCTTCAGCAGTTTCATCATCAAATCCAAAATTTCGATCTAAATTTATTGTTGGTGGTTGAAAAAATGTATCTTGTGATTGTTGATTTCTTGTTAATCTTTTATCATTATTATCAATTATACCATCTTCAATATCTTCTTTATCATTAGTACTATCATGTAAATATTCATATGCTGGTAAATTTAAATTATGTTTTTGAGCATAATAAGGATCATCACCTAAAAAAACACTCATTAAATTAGTATATTGAATTGTATTTTTTTTTTCATCATGAATAATTTCTAATGCTCTTCTTGCCATTGATGGTAATGTATTACTTGTAAAAGTTCTATTAATTGATTCATGATCTGGAACTTCTGATGGATGTCCTATTGGTTTTAATAAATCTTCTAATTTAATATCATCATATGGATTAATTTCATCTCCACTATCATCAGTTTCACCACTTTTATTATCTTCATCTTCTTTAAATACAATTTTTCGTTTTTTATAAACTACTGCTTGTTTATGATCACCATATTGTACAATTTTAACTCCATGTCCTTCAAATGGTGCAATATTCATTCGACCTTGATAAACTTCACGAGCGTCTCTTTTTAATTTTCTACCTCTATTTGAGTATACTGGTCCAATGTATTCTTCATCACTATCAGATGTATCTTCTTCACGTTGTAAAGCTTGTTTGAATTCACTATATTATTTTGGTTAGTTGATTAATGATTGATAATATACATACGCTATTGTCTCTAGTTCTTCTGTACTCATTGTTGAACTTTTGTGGTTATTTTTATTATGGAAAAAAAAAAAAAAATCAAGATGGAAAAAAAAAATTATTATTGTTTTGGGAGGTTGGTTTTGACTTGAGGTGGAATAAAATCTGGTCCCAGCGTTAGTTGGCGGTAAACCTACTAAGCTTATAGAGAGCGCTGTTATCACCAAAAAATTTAAACTTTTGATTAGACATTAGACAATCAATATATACAAATGTTACATTAAAAACAAACTATACAAAACACACTAGATTCTAAACTAGCTATAAATAATATAAAATACTCGAAAAAAGTATTAATAAATGCAATAAATAATAATTTTTTATTCTACAGGTACTAAAAATTGTGACATTTTTGTACTATTCTCAGTTAATGGTAAAATCAATCTAAATGCATCATTTGCATTTAAATAATAACGATGTAATCTTTTAACTCTAATAAAACCCAAATTTTCATATAATTTATTAGCTCCAATATTATCAACTTCAGCTTCTAAAACAATTTCATCAACTTTTAATTCTTTCATTGCATCAACTGCCATATTAATTAAATGTTTTGCAATCCCATTACCTCTATAATCTTTTAAAACAACCAACATTGCAATGTAACCCCTTGATCTAACTTGTCTATGATCTTGAATATTACAAACAATTACACCAACTGGTTTATCATCATCATAAGCTAAAAAACATAAATTTGGATATTCATAAATAAAATATCTAAAAACATAAATAGAATATGGTTCACTTAGATCTTCTGAAACGATTTTTTTAACAATAGCCATCTGATTCTCTTCATCATTTTTGTCATATGTTTTGTATGTTATGTTCATTTTAGTCTAGTTAATTATCCAACGTGATCAAAGTTCAATACTTGGTGATTGATGGTGATGATTTTTTTAGAGAAAAAAATCCATCATCATTCATCATCGGCACCGACATCCTTCATTTATGCATTAATAAGAAATTGAAGCGAAACAAGTTACACACTGTCGATTAATTAATTCAGGATATTAAAAAAAAAAAACTTAAAATACCGTTATTTGTTTCTTTATCTCGTACAACAACAGAGATTCTTTACCCAAAAATAAATCAACAATCAAACATTTTTTTTTTAAACTTTCTATACGCCACTTTCCTTTTTTTTTTTTCTCGATAACAACTATTATGAACATTCGAGATGGAGGTTAGAAATGTATTTACTGGTGCAGTAGCAACAGTTAACCCAGATAAAATATTATCGTAAGTATTAACAAAAAAAAAAAAAAATAAGTACTAACCCCACATTTTTTAGAATCGACGATTTAAAAGAATGGGTAGATCAAACGTTTCAAGTTTCAAAAAATCAACAATTATTACTTACAAAAAACAGTGTTCAAATCAAAATAGAAGGAATAGTTGAAGGACAAATTGTTTATTTATATGATAAATCATTAATATCAAATAAAATAGATCATGAAATTGAATATTATCAATTAGATGATTTAGAATCAATACCTGATGATGATACTAAAATAGATAGTATTATAAAAGCAAAACCTATTTTTCTAAATAGAACAAAATGGGCAGTTAAAATGTTAAATAAAGCAGAAGAATATAATACAATTATTGAAAAGATTCAAAATGAAATTAAAATTATTAAATTAGGTATAACAATAGCAGTATCAAATTTACATACACATTCAAATCAATTAGAAAGATCATATTATATGAAAGAAGATTTTTTCAATGGATTTGAAAATAATTTTAAACAAACATCAGATTGGTTAAATAATTTTGAAAGTTTAAAAAAAATTACAATAGATGATGATAATAAAAAAACTTTAGCAGATTGGTTAGATAAAGAAGAAATTGAACAAGCATTTAATGATTGTATTGATAAAAAAAAAGAATGTAAAGAATCTATTGATAATTTATCAAAAGAAGTTTTGACAGTTATAAATGATGGATATTCATTAGAATCAACCGTTAAAAAATGGAATAATAATTCAATAGATACTCAATATCAAGATATTTTACAAGATATTAAAGCAGTTGTTTTAAGAGTTGAAAAAGATTCTGAAAGAATTAATAATATGGAAGAAACTGATCAAAATGTTTCAAGTTGTCAAAGAATATCTGATTTACATCATCAAGAATTTTTAAGTCAAATTGAAATAGGTATTAAAGATTTACATGAACAATTAAATTATTGGGTTAAAAATAAATATGATATCCAAAAAAATTGTATAGATTATTTAAAACAAGTTTCAAGTATTCAATATAAAACTAGTATAGTTCGACCTCAATTAACAAAATTAGGACAATTATTAGAACAAGCAGAAGAAAAAAGAGTTAAAGTAGCAAAAGCTGTTGATTTACCATTTTTATATGGGATGTGGTTAATTGAACAATTAAGAAGATATAGATGGGTTGAATTTATGAGAACTTTTGTTAATGAAACTGATGAAAATTTCAATAGTTATACAAATAGTGAAATTAAAAGAAGATCAAATTGGTTTAAACATTATGGAATAACATTAAATGAAGTTTGGAAAAATAATGACTCTAATGATAATAATTTAGATCCTGAATTTGAAATTAATTTTAAACCTGGTGGGTTTATAGAAATTGAAAAAGAAAAAATTGATAATTATTTAAATAAATTATCAAAATCTGAATTAATTGAACCTTATAATGCATTAAAACAAGAATTAGATGATATGTTAAAAAGAGAAGAACAACGGAAAAATAAAATTAAAATGAATAGTTCATTATTTCAATCAACTAATACACCTAATAATTATAATCAACAAATGGAAAATAGTATCAAAAGTTATGTAACAAGAATCAAAAAATTGGAAGATTTATTATATCGAGAACAATATAATAGAAGAAATAGTGGTGATTGGAGTGCAACAGGTACACCAATACCACCTAATAATTTAAGTTATATATCAAATAATGGTAATATTATGATGCCAATGACCCCACCAGTAACCAATTCAACTAATTCACCACCACCACCAAATACTAATAATACAACTCAAGCAGCAATTAGTGAAAAACAATATAAACAAATGGCAAATAAAATAAAACAATTAGAATCTCAACATTATAAAGATCAAGAAAAAATTCAAGAATTAGAACAAGTACGAAAAGAATTAAATTCAAGATTAAATGAATCAATTAAAGAAAAAGAATCAAATGAACAAGTTAAAAAAGATTTATTAGATAATTTTTCAAATATGGAAAGTGAATTTAGTAGAGAACGAAGACAATTAAATCAAGAAATTAGTGAATTTAAATTAAGAATTGAAGAATTAGAAGAAGAAGTTGAAAGAGAAGGTGATAAAGCAAGTGAAATAATTAATCAACATGAACAAGATAATTATAAATTACAAAAACAAATTGAAACTTTACAACAACGAGAAAGAGAAAATTCAAAATTACATTCCCAAGAATTGGATAAATTTATTGAAAAAGAACATTTATTAATAACAGAAAATGAAAGATTAAAAATTGAAAATGAAAAATATTATGATAAATCAAAAGATTTAAGTCAAAGATTATATACAAATTATAAACGATCATGTGAATTATTAGAAAATATGGGTTTACAAGCACAAAAAGAAATTGATTATGAAACAAATCAAGTTGAATCTTTTGAAGTTAAAAGAGTAAGAGGTTTAAGAAGAAAAAGTTCTACTACTCCAAACAATAATAATAATAACAATAATAATGAATCATCAACATTAGAAATTAGTACTGATGATGCAGATGTTGAACCAAAACCAAATGATTCATCATCACCAACTATATTACATTGGATGGATTCAATTAATGAAGATGATGAACCAGCATATCAACGATTTATTAGTGAAATATATATGGATTATGATTTATTTAAAGATTCAGTAATTAAAAGATTTAGAGATGTTGAAAAATTAGCAAGAAAGACTCAAAAATATAGTGATAGAATGCGTAAAGCAGAACAAGAATCACGCGATAAATTAGCATTTAAAAGTTTTAAAGAAGGAGATTTGGCATTATTTTTACCAACAAGAGATCAATCTAAATGTCCAAATAATCCATGGGCAGCATTTAATGTTAATGCACCTCATTATTTTTTAAATCCAAATAATTTTGATTTAAAAAATCGAGAATGGGTTGTTGCAAGAATTAATAAAGTTGAAGAAAAAATTGTTAATAGATCTAAATCTGGTAAAGAAGGTGAGGCTGAAAATCCATTTGATTTAAGCGATGGATTGAAATGGCATTTACTTGGTGCAGTAGAAGAATAGTCAATCGTGCAATAGTGACGTAAAAAAGAAGCAATTTATTTTTTTTTTGTTTTTGTTAATTTTTGCTGCTGCGTTTTTTCTCTCAGTGTACAATGTATGTGGCGCATTATGATCAAAATCGGAAGTAGAGTACAGTCTAGTATTAATTTTCTTGCCCAACATTTTTCTACTATAAATCGTAGTTAATTTGCTCTTTTTTTTTCCAACTCCTCCTTTCCAACAAATCAAAAAAAAAATAGTCAACAATGAGTGAACAAAGTCAAGTCCCTGCAAGTCAAAGTAGTTCATGGTCATCATTTTTAAAATCTATTGCAAGTTTTAATGGTGATTTAAGTTCATTAACTGCACCACCATTTATTCTAAGTCCTGATTCATTAGTTGAATTTTCTAGTTATTGGTTATGTAATAGAGAATTATTTTTAGCAGCATCAAATGAACAAGATGTTGAAAAACGATTCATGTTAGTTTTAAAATGGTTAATTGGTACTTTAAGATTACAATATTGTTCAAGAAATGAACAAAGTGGTACAGAAAAAAAACCATTAAATCCTGCATTACATGAAGTTTTTACAGCAAAATCTAATTCAGATCAAGATGATGGTGGTGAAATTATTTTAGTTAGTGAACAAGTTTCACATCATCCTCCTGTTACTGCTTATAGTATTTGGAGTGAAAATAAAAAAGTTAATTTAGAAGGTTATAATCAAATTAAAGCAGGATTTTCAACAACTCAAGGTATTAGTGTTAAACAATATGGTCATGCATTATATAAATTAGAAGCATTTGATGAAACTTA
Organism: Blastobotrys capitulatus; assembly: GCA_030564325.1. NCBI lineage: Eukaryota > Fungi > Ascomycota > Dipodascomycetes > Dipodascales > Trichomonascaceae > Blastobotrys > Blastobotrys capitulatus. Next base: position 81,351 of record JAJLUL010000067.1, on the reverse strand, counting down.
TTTAATTACTTTACCAAATTTACATATTGAAGGATTATTTTTTGGTGCTCCTTATGTTGAATTAGAAGGTAAAAGTTTTTTACAAAGTTCAAGTGGGTATAAAGCAACAATTGATTATAGTGGTAAAGGTTATTTTAGTGGTAAAAAAAATTCTTTTAAAGCAAAAGTTGTAAAAACAGAATCTCCAAAGACTGTATTATATTCTTTAAGTGGACAATGGAGTGATAAATCAAAGATTAAAGATGAAAAAACTGGTCAAGAAACAACATTTTTAGAATCAAAAGATTTAATTAAATCAGAATGGCAAGTTAAACCAATTGAAGAACAAAATGATTTAGAATCAAGAAAATTTTGGAAACCAGTTGCTGATGCTATTAGAAAAGGTGATTATGATTTAATTCATAGAGAAAAATCAAAGATTGAAAATGAACAACGAGAAAAAAGAAAAAAAGAACAAGAATCTAATATTATTCCTGAACCAATGTGGTTTAAAAGTGTTGTTGTTAATGATGAACCAATTTATCAAAATTTATGTGCTCAAGCTGGTGTAGTTGCTGGTTGTTCTCATTCTTCTTCTTCAACAACTACAACTGGTAGTGATCCAAATAAGGATAAAAATTGGAGATTTGTTAAAGAAAAATTTGAAAATGGTTCAATTAAACCATAGTTAGTTTTTTATATAAATTATTTTTGATTATTTTAGAGTAGATTAATGTTAATGTTTTTTTTTTGTTAATGATAGAGTTATTGTAGGTGATTCTTTTTTTGGTAAAATATGGGGTAAAAAAAAAAGTTGTATGATCATCGGTACATAAATAATTAAGTTTTTATTGTTCCCATGATGGGGTTATGATGATGTTATTGCTACACTAGTCAAAACGAATGATGATGTATTATCTATCAGTATAAACGAGTTAAGGCTATCACTGATTATTATACCTTGAATGGAACTATTAAAAAGCATAATGTTATTACTAAATTTATGATAGGATGATATGATTATAATTGTAATAAGCATAAGATATGATGAGGGGGAAATTTTTCGAATTGAAAAAAACGTTTTTTTTTAAAAACGAGATACTCTATCAGTATATTTTTTTTTTAATTCGTAACTATAGCTACCTTAACTTTAAAAAAAAAAGCTTTCTTTCATAATAATAATCCCATTTCATCATTTTTTAAAGAATATAATACGTCAACAGCTAATTTATTTATATACGATAAAATCTGCTTTGTTTTTTTTTTCTTTTTGAGTACTTTCGCACTTTCTTATAAACTAAATTCATTTGAGTGATAATTTTTTCGATATTAAAAGGTAAGTACTAAGCTCACAAGCCACCAGAAAACGGCTTTTTTTTGAATTTCTTTCTTTCTGGGTGAGTGATGATGATGATGATGTTCAAGCCTCATCAGTTGATCAACATTTTTTTTTCCGGTTTATTTGTCTGTCTCTCTCTACTGGGTACCACTTTTGTATCGATCAAAATCAATGAATCACTTCTCCTGATTCTTTATTAAGGAAAAAAAAGGCTCAACTTAGCTTTTGGTTATGTTTGATTATATTTTTTGGTTTCAACCTTTTGGTATCATTGTTTATTGTTCATTTTTCTATCTTTTTTATACTCTATAATGCCTCTAAGATTGAAAGATTTAGAACTAAATAAATTGGTGATGGATAACAAAAAATGAGATCTAAAACAAGATCTCTTCTCGTCGGGATTCCGATAAAAAGCTAATGTGGTGCCATCTAAGATTTTTTAGGAGAGCACGCGTATTTTTGAATTTTGAATTTGAAAAAAAAAATCATGATGAAAAAAAAAAAATTTATTCAGAAAAAAAAAAAAAATTTCACCCCTTCTAAAAAAATTAATTATACTAACTTATAATTCAATAGATTAGATTAAAAAAAACCAATTATTAAAGAATTTTTTTTTTTTTTATCCAACCATTTTTTCTCAGATATATTAAAAGAAAAAAAAATAATTTGATAATAATACTAATAATAATAAAAATATAACAATGCCAAAATTTGAAAGTAATCAACAAACAACAAAACGAAAAACAGTTCGCAAAACTAAAAAAGAAAAAGATCCAAATGCTCCCAGAAAATCAATTTCAAGTTATATGCATTTTGCAAGTGCGGTAAGTATTTCCTTGTAATAATTGATTTTTCGAATATATAAACAAGTATGATACTAATTTTAATAATAAAGGAACGTCCAAGAATTTTAAAAGAACAAGAAGAATTACCAGAAAATGAAAGGTTAACTTTTGGTGAAATTGGTAGAGAATTGGGAGTTAGATGGAAAGCTTTAGCACCAGCTGAAAAAAAAATTTATGAAGATGCTGCTGCTAGAGATCGTGAAAGATATCTAGCTGAAATGGAAGCTTATAATACTTCATTAATGTTTCAACCGATGTAAATTATTCAGAAAAAGAGAGAGAGAGATAATTGTTGATCAATACTAACGGAAAAAAGGGGGGGTTATGGTGGTTGTGTTTGAAATTTTTTTTTTTTTTTCAAAACTTTTTTGAGCCGCATGGGGCTTAAAAATGTTTGAAGAAAAAAAAAATTATTAATTTTGATGATGTATACAATTTTTTAATGAATTTAATGAAAAGAAAAGAAGAAAAAAAATTAAGAGAAAAAGAAAATGAAGTTGTGTGAGTTTTTTAAAGTATTTATTATTATGATTTTTTTTTTGTGTTTTGTTTTTTTTGTCTTTTTATTATTGTAAAGATAAAGTTTTTTTTGTAGATTGGCTACTTTTGAACGAGGTGATCAATTTGCTATAAATATTTTAGGCATTGTGGTTTTTCACGTATGTTAATGACTTTGGTGTACCATTATTACGTACATGTATATCATGTGGACATTATAGTATAAGCTTGTAGTCCTGTCCCATCATCACAATACCGTTGAGATGGGCTTACTAATTGTTATCATACTAAGTTATAGTATCAAAATGATTTGAAAGCACTTGGGCTTTTTTTGGCAGTGTGTAGTACTGCAATTGAAATGGCTAGTGTCATAAATATCATAGAGAAAAAAACACTTTTGTTTCTTGGGTAATGTTGTGGTGATATTGATAACTTGTGTGTGTATGCTCTTTGATGGTGCATACACTCTAGCTAGCTAGCTAGATGCTATATCGCCAGTTAATTACAATATATGTGCTTTCTAAATTCAGCCCTCCTTGGCCATGGGCGTTTAAACTCATAATATATCAATATTGCAAATATATACATGTGCTGCAGTATTGTGTACAAGTAGTTGTACATGTATATGAGTTATTTAGCGCTACCATAATTTATCTATTTTTTTCATATGATATATTTACATAGATCTAATGTGTTTAAGATTCGTATCACATGAAAACTATAGAGGAATATTGTATTAAGAAGAAAAAAAAAAAAGTATATAAATAGTTCTATAAATCTCTCTTTTTACTAATCTTTTTTTTTTTTCTTCTTCTTTAGATCAATTCGCTTGTATCACTCCTGTTTTTGAGACTGTCTACTCGTTAAATAATCTTAACTCGTCATTCGGACGATCGTCATTTCGAATCCCCTAAAGTTAATATTTAGTGGTCGATTTTTTTTGATGTGATATTTTTAAATTTATCAGCTGGTTTAGATAATTTATATTTATTAAAATAAACTAGTTGCTTTTATTTATTTCTTTTTTTTTTTTTGTATTGATTGTAGCATATATTATAACTAATATCTGATTGTACTTGGATCAGTATGAATTCTTTAACATATAGTTGTGCATGTGGCCACTGGTGTACAATTGTACATGTTATTATATATAGCCTTAAATTTCAAGTTTTTTAAACACACAATATTAGGTTTCTTGAAATTTTAGTATACGACAATAGTTACAATAAATTTATTGTGATAATATTATTACAAATTAGCGCTACAACAATGGATGTAGTTAATAGCTACTTCATCTGTGGAGCAGCTCAGACTCAAGTATTGTGTGTAAATGTATGTTTCAGTGAATCTGAGACATAATAGTTTTTATATATGGGTCCTAATTAAGAGGTTTACATTCACAATTGGCTTATAAGCTTACCATAATTGAGCGCTTGATGTAAATCTATTGTATATAGATGTTAAAAGTTTTCGTCGTTACACGTGTTCGAACATCGATCTTGGACTTTGAATATAAGTAGAATATTTAGTAGCTATGGAATATTTCTATCGGGTATAAGGTAGCTAATTAATGCACACCTGAGTCTTATATATACTATAAATTTTTGCAGTCTGTACTTTACTATACAAAACTATTTAAATTATAGTTAGGCAGCGAGTAATCAGATTGAATAAAATCTAGGCCCATACATTTTAATTTGTTGTGTTTTTAATAATTTAATCCAGCGCTTAGATTTTATAGGTGTCATCTTGAAACCATAGCAACAACACAACTAAAAAATTGAAAAAGATCTACAAATCGCACTTAAAAATTGTTCCAGGCTCGAACAAACCTAATTTTCAACTTAGAAAAAAAAATATTATAGACTATAATATGAGAATCTTAAAGAATTCCTTCTTATTTATTTATTTATTTATTTTTCATGTGAAATTTAAACTGCTAGATAATAAAAAGTCTATAAAAAGAGATCAAAATCCTCCAAAAATTTGAAATTTGATTCTTCAACAAATTCGCTTTGTACAAGGTAAATGTTAATGTTACCTCATTCCATTTCGGTGTTATACACAGTAATTGTGAAACTAATTATTTTTATAATCTCGATATAAATTTTTTTTTTTGTTATCTACCATTTTTCCTGTACATTATATATGTAATTATATTGTAGAAATCAAGTCCATCTTGGAAAAAAATCATCCAATTCTTTAAATAATATTTATGAACCAATAATGACAACTTAATAATAAGTTCTTTTTTCGACAGTGACAGGGTATGATAATTTTCATCTATAACACCTCATCTATAATTCTTTATTATAATAGAACTAAAATCGGATTTTATAGTAAATTTTTAAATGCACCCCCTCATCCACAGTTCAAAACGTGCACATGTACACTTTTTGTTCCACTCATATATATAACTAGTAGATACACTGCAGGGTTGATTGATGATTTTTTCTAAATTTAGTCTTAAGCGTTTAATTAATTAATTAAATTTCGAAACCTATGTATACATATACAGTATATATGAACTATTTGTTTAGCGCTATCATGATTTATCTACTTTTCTCATATGACATATATTTACATAGATCTAATGTGTTTAATTATCACATGTAAACTATAGAACTATCCATTGGATTGTATTAAGAAGAAGAAATAAAATGTATATAAATAGTTCTATAAATCCATCTTTTATTAATCTATTTTTTTTTTTTTTTTTTTTCTTTAGATCAATTCGCTTGTATCAAGCCCACATTTTGGGGCTAATCTTAAAATAATTCCAAATATTTAACTCCCTAGAGTTAATGTTTATTTAGTGTCGAATTTTTTTAACGTGATATTTTTTAACTTATCAGTATAGATAATTTACATTTATTAAAATAAATTAGTCGCTTTTTTTCTATTTATTTATTTCTTTTTTTTTTTGTATTAATTGTAGCATATATTATAACTAATATCTGATTTTATATAATATTGGATCAGTATTTTTTAACATGTGCATGTGCATGTGGTGTACAATTGTACATGTTATTATATAGCCTTAGAATTTCAAGTTTTTAAACGCGCAATATTAATTACAGAAGGTTTCTTGAAATTTTAGTATACAACAATAGTTACAATAAATTTATTGTGATAATATTATTACAAATTAGCGCTACAGCAATGGATGTAGTTAATATATAGCTACTTCATCTGTAGAGCAGCTCAGACTCAAGTGTATTGGGCCTAAATGTATGTTTCAGTGAATCTGAGACATAATAGTTTTTATTTATGCATGGGTCCTAATTAAGAGGTTTACATTCACAATTGGCTTAGCTTATAATTGAGCACTTGATGTAAATATACTGTATATTTCAAAAGTTTTACTCGTTACACGCGTTCTGACATCGATCTTGGTCTTTGAATAGTTATAAGTAAAATATTTAGTAGCTATGGAATATTTTTATCGGATATAAGATAGTTAATTAACGCACACTTGCAATCATGAGTCTTACATATATAATAATAATAATAATAATAATACTATAAATTTTTGCAGTCAGTACTTTACTATACAAAACTATTTAATTTATCGTTAGGCAGCGAGTAATCAGATTGAATAAATTCTAAGTCCATATATAATTTAATTTGTTGTGTTTTTAATAATTTAATCCAGCGCTTACATTTTATGGGTGTCATCTTGAAACCATAGCAGCAACACAACTAAAAAATTGAAAAAGATCTACATTTAATCGCACTTAAAAATTGTTCCAGGCTCGAACAAACCTAACCCTCAACTTTGAAAAAAATCTATATAATATGAGAATCTTAAAGAATTCCTTTTTATTTATTTATTTATTTTTCATGTGAAATTTAAACTGCTAGATAATAAAAAGTCTATAAAAAGAGATCAAAATCCTCCAAAAAATTGAAATTTGATTTTTCAACAAATTCGCTTTGTACACATATGAATATTTTATGTCGTTCAACTTGGTGTTATACACAGTAATTGTGACACTAATTTTTTATAATCATTATATGCATCTTTTTTTTTTTATTATCTACCATTTTACCTGTAAATCATATATGTAATTATATCGTAGAATCAAGTCCATCCTGAAAAAATCATCCAATTCTTTAAACAATACTTAAACACCAATAATGGCAACTTTAATTAATCTAATAATAAGTTCTTTGACAGGCTTGTATGTCAATTCCCATCTATAACACCTCATCTACAGTATAATTCTTTATTAATAGAACTAAAATCAGATCCTTAAATTTTTAAGTGCACCGCACATGCACAATTCAAAACGTGTTTTGTTGCATTCATAACTAGTAGTAGTTGCAGGGCCGATTGATTGTTTTTTCTGAATTTAGCCTTGAGCGTTTAATTTCGAAACTTATGTATACATCTGATATACAGTATCTATGAACTTATTGTTTAGCGCTATCATGATTTATCTATTTTTTTCATATGATATATATTTACATAGATCTAATGTGTTTAAAAATCACATGTAAACTATAGAAAAATATATTGGATTGTATTAAGAAGAAGAAAAAAAAAGTATATAAATACTTCTATAAATCCCTTTTTTATTAATCCATTTTTTTTTTTTTTCTTTAGATCAATTCGCTTGTATCACTCTTGTATTGGGATATACACTATTTATACCTTCTTCTTTGATTAAATCTCGTACCCAATTTAAAGTCAAAATTTAAATTTGTGACGATTTTTTTTTAAGGTGATATCTCTCAAACTATTAGTATAGGTGATTTTTATTTATTGATTGAAGATATATTAGCTGTTTTTATTATTTATTATTTTTTTTTTGTATCAATTGTAGCATATATTATAAGTAATATTGTAATATTGGATTGGTATTCGTTAACTTATTCATGTGCATGTAGTGTAGATGTTCTTATAACCTTAATTTTCAAGTAAATTTTTTAAACGCGCAATTGGGTTCTTTGGATCGTTAGATAATACAACTAACTACAATTAATTTACTATGATAATATTATTACAACTACAGTGATGTGGTGTACATTGTAGAGCAGCTTGGTGGTACTTATAACTATTATCTATAGTATAAATATGCTGTATCGAAGTTTCAGTGGATCTGAGACATAATAGTTTATACCGGTAGGTCCTACTAGGTACTTAAGAGCTCCTAGGTTTACTCACAAATTATTGGTTTAGCTTACAATTGAGGGCTTAATATTATTATTATATGCCAATCTAGAGCTACTGTACACGTATAGACTATCTGATGTCAAGAATTTTAGTCGTTACACGCGTTCCGGCATCTTGAACTTTGGATATAAGTGGAACATTTAGTAATTGTCAACAATTGAATTTATATTTTTTTATCTGTTCGTAGAAGATAGCTAATTAATGCACTTGAGTTTACATATAGAATATACTATCGATTGTGGGGTCAATATATTCATCTGTACTATCTGCTTATAATGGCTCCGAATGTATAAATAAATTCTATCTGAGGATGTTGACGAGATTTAGTACTATACATTAGAAAATAATATATTGAAGACAGACAGTAACAATGGTACTGGTAACTACTGCCTTGAGTACCTCAATAGCATCCAATTCTGCCTTATATCTGCCTTAATTTGCCTTCACTTACATAAAATACCAGGTACTTGAGGATTAGCTCCTATTTATATACTTGATAGTCGCCACCTTCACATAACATTACTAATCTATATAATCAATGTGAGACACAATGATTATAAACCTTCTAGTATCATCTAATACCTTCATAATTGGTCCTTAAACTATAATATTTGTCACATATGTCAAATATGCCAACAGATGACCACATTAATCGGACCTTGTGTTTTTGATAATTTAATCCAGCGCTTAGTTTTTATAGGTGTTTTCTCGAAACCATGGCAACAATATAACTAAAATATAAATTGCACTTAAGAATTGCTACGGGCTCCAACCCTAACCCTCCACTTAGGAAAAAAAATCTAATAATCACTAATAGTAATAATTATGAGAATCTTAAATAATTCTTTGTTTTTAATTATTTTTTTTTTCATATGAAGTTTAAATTATAGGGTTATAAAAAGTCTATAAAAAGAGATCAAAATCCTCCAAATTTTGAGATTTAATTCTTCAACAAATTCGCTTTGTATTAGCATAATGTTACGTCATTCAAGTTTGGTGTTATACACAGTAATTGTGACACAAAAATTCTAATTCTTCTAATTTTAATTTATAATCTCTACATATATTTTTCTTTATTATCTCCCATTTTACCTGTAAATCATATATGTAATTATATCGTAGAAATCAAGTCCATCTTGAAAAAATCATCCAATTCTTTAAATAATATTTACCATGGTATGAACCAATAATGGCAACTTAATTATTACTAACTACTTTTTTCGACTGACAGGCTTGTATACATATATATAAGAATTCTCATCTATAACGCCTCATCTATAATACTTTATTACATAACAGAACTAAAATCAGATAACTTTTTAAATGCACCCCCACATGCATGTACAATTCAAATTTTTGTTGCATTCATAACTTACAGGGCAGATTGATTGTGTTTTCTAAATATAGTTTTGAGCGTTTAATTTCAATTGTTTAGCGCTATCGATCGATTGATCATAATTTATCTATTTTTTTTCACATGTTATATTCACAGAGATCTACTATACATGTTTCAATAATAATCACAAGAAATTATAGAATAATTGGATTAAGAAGAACGAAAAAAAAAAAGTATATAAATAGTTCTATAAATTCCTCTTTTATTAATCTTTTTTTTTTTTCTTCTAGTTCTTCTTTAGATCAATTCGCTTAGATCATCTACACTTCGAATGTTATGAATGGTGATAATTATATCTCTCTCTCCCTTCAAACACGCAAAAGGCTGGTCCATGAAAATATTTGTAAACTTGCAATGACGATTTGTTTTAATGAAACTTTTTTTAACTTATTAGTATAGATAATGAATACTTATTAAAATAAATTAGTTGCTTTTACTTTTTTTGTTATATCAATTGTAGCATATATGATATCTAATATTGTAATTGAACCAGTATTCTTTGAAACATATACATATACAAGCTTGTACATGTGCATGTAGCATACATGTTATAGCCTTAAATTTCAAGCTTTTAAACGCGCAATTGGATTTCTTGGATCACTAGTTTAAGATATTATTATAATTTATAACTACTGAGCGATGTGGTGTACATCATGATTGTGGAGCAGCTTGGTGTATTTGGTATAAATGTATGTTCCAGTTGATCTGAGACATAATAGTTTATGCCGGTATAGGTACCACTGTAGGTTGTTCTTAAGAGGTTTATTCACAATTGGCTCAGCTTGAAATTGAGCGCTTAATTTAAAAATACCTTGGTACTGACAGCGTATGTCTAAATTTTTAGTTGTTACACGCGTTCGAATATCTTGGTCTTTGAATTTTTATAAGTAGAATATTTAGTAGCTATGGAATATTTTTATCTGGTAGAAGATAGCTAATTAATGCACACCTGAGTCTTACATATACTATAAATTTTTGCAGTCTGTAATTTACTATATAAATAATTTATAGTTAGGTAGAGAATAATCAGATTGAATAAAATCTAGGCCCATAAATTTTAATTTGTTGTGTTTTTAATAATTTAATCCAGCGCTTAGATTTTATAGGTGTCATCTTTTGAAACCATAGCAACAACACAACTAAAAAATTGACTTAGAAAAAAATATAATAGACCATAATATGAGAATCTTAAAGAGTTCCTTTTTATTTATTAATATATTTTTCATATGAAATTTAAACTGCTAGATAATAAAAAGTCTATAAAAAGAGATCAAAATCCTCCAAAAATTTGAAATTTGATACTTCAACAAATTCGCTTTGTCTTTCTTACAGCCCATTTCATGTCCAATATATATTCTTTACATCATTTCTTATAAAGTCATTTTGCGACATTATTTTAGATTTTTACAATCTCTATACATTTTTTTTTTTTATTATCTACCATTTTACCTGTAAATTATATATGTAATTATAATATATATCGTAGAAACTAGTCCATCTTGAAAAAATCATCCAATTTTTTAAATAATATTTATCAACCAATAATGACAACTTAGTAATAAGTTCTTTTTTCGACAGTGACAGGCTTGTATAATAATTAATTCTCATCTATAGCACCTCATCTATAATTCTTTATTAATAGAACTAAAATCAGATCCTAAAAATTTTTAAATGTACCCCACATGCAAAATGCAAAACGTGTTTTGTTACATTCATATGTATAATATAACAATAATACCTGGTAGTGCTCGAGTTAAGTATGGCGCTTAATACAGTATTATAAATACATGATTGTGTTTATGAAGAAATATCATAGCATAGTACGTATAAAGGTAGATTTTAGACCTATAGGCTAATACATGTATATATATACACTGTATATATTTAATAGTTAGTGTTTACCTCGAGTGTTTATACCAGAACCCACAACAACTTACTGTGTATAAATTATCACCTACTACTTGCTTATGTATTACTTTCTATCCATGTTAACTATTAATTGGTTTAAGATGAAAGATCTACAAATCACAAGCTAATTTTTTAAAATTTATCATATGAAAATCTATAATAGAATTAAAGTGACTATTTACAGATCATAACTAATTAAAAAAAAAACTATATAAACAGACCGCATTCTTCTCTTTTTTTGTATTTCTGTTTCTTTAAACTATTCTCTAGTTTGTGTTTATAGTTTGCCTTTAGTTGGTTGAGATTCGCCAATAATAAGTTATATTAGTATATATTTTTATATTTTTATATAATAATGCATAAAAAAAATATGAAGCAAATATATAGTAAAAAAGACTATATATACGCTAATTCTTTTTTGATCTATTATTTTACACCAGCCCAATTGTAGATTGCCCATCGTTTAATGCCTACAATCGATACCTAAATTTAATGTATAGACTACTTATTATAATTCAGCTTTTTAATCAACAATTGGTAACACCGTGTCTCAATAAGTCCATGTTTTAATTTTAAATTAAAAAAAATATAACTTAGGTTTATTTAAAGAACCTATAGGATGCTCAGTAATTCCTACTTTAAAATTTAGACGCTATATATAGATATACCGTATATGTTGTAACTAGACAAGAATATTACTTGCCATGGGCAAGTAATTGGATTGTGATAATCAATTATCAAAAAAAAATTCAAACCAATTCAACTTTTACACTTTTATGCAGCTTACAATGTTTTACGTTAAATTTGAGAACTATAAATCAATTCACATGAACAGTATATATATATGTATATGTATACACGTGTATACGGAGCGTCTAAATTAATGTTGCCTTTTTGAGTATATATAGACTAATTTATATATTAGATCTAGCTATAAAAATCTATTTTAAGGATAAAGTACTAGACGCTGAAGTGATTAAATATGATTCCATAAAATTCCAATTAATTATAATTTATTGATAATACACGCGTGCTTACAAACAATCATATGAAAAATTGAATGCCACTAAATTGCATTAAACTATAGTGTTAATCAATTCACTCAATTGAAAAAAAAAAAAAAAAAAGTATATAAATAGATTGAAATTTCCTAAAAAAATATATATTCTTTTTTTCTTTCTTTCTTCTTTAAATCAATTAGCTTGATTGAGAATATAAATGCATATCATGATCTTTCGAATCCAACCAAATTGTTAACCTTTAGGGTCTTTGAGATATACGAAATTTAAAAGTAAGATATAATGCATGATCAGATACTATCCATGTGCACTCATGATTCATTGCTTGCAATTAATGTATATTCAAAAGAAAAGTTGATATTAGATATAGTTTTAACTAAGGTGGCATGTATGTGCACTGACTATGCATATATAGTAGTTTTTTTTTATCGAAATTAATATATACTTTCGATTTTTTTTTATTTATTTTCATATTTAATTTAAAATTATCATCTCACCTAATAATAGTTAAATTTTTATCTTGAAATTAATTAATTAATTCACGAGACTTTTCACACATTTGTATACTTATAAGAACAATATTACATAAAAGCTTGAGCACAAGTCACCCTCATGGTAGCTACCACAGTAAACTACTAAAATGTAGTTATCTTAATATTAAGCTTGATAAATTAATTAATTTAATTTCAGTAACTACTGCTATGATTTAAAAATATCAAAAAAAAAAAAAAAAAAAAAAAAAAAAAAAAAAAAAAAAAAAAAAAAAACGCGTAGGGTGTTCATAAATGACCAGTGTAAGTAAATTTAAACCTAATACCTGGTACGCGATATCGATTGATGTCCTTAATAATCTAATAATATCATGGTACGTGTAATCTATAGATTGATTCATAAAATGCATCCTGTTATTCACCACTGCAGACACACTTAAAGCAGTTAATAGGGAATTGTAACTTAATAGCTACAGTGCCTAAATTGTAAACAGATCTACAAATTCATAGCCAAATCTGATATTGATTAATCAATTTAATTAATAGTCTACCTGGATTTGGATTCTGTTTATACAAATTAAAATATTCTTTTAATAATATATTAAATTTAACACTGTGGGGAAGGATTGATAATTAAAATCAAGATCCAAATCATTGGAGCGTTTACAATTGAATGATTAAATAGAATTGCATCAGATATAAGTTACTTTAACTAACTTTCTACAGACATTGTTATCTGATCATCAACAGGAGTAGTTCTATTGATAGGATTCATTAACCAGCATTTCTATGTACTGAAAAATGACAAATATCAAATCAAATAGTCTAAGCCCACACAAAATTAGGCAGTGGGGAAATAAAGGTAGTTTACTATTATTCTTAGGTGATGTAAGAAAAGGGCCTGCCTGCTACTGTATTACTAAGTACCAATGGTAAGCATAGCCCATAATATGATACTGAACACATTCCAATTCAGGAGGTTATGCTTTCGTTATTCCATAAGCAGAATAAAAGATCACTGACCTCCCCGATATTTTTTATTTTTTTTTTTGTACCGTGTTGATTTTTATCTATTTTTGATTTTTTTTTTTATTGTACAACATTTTTGATCAAAAAAAAAAAAAAATCTGTGTTGGGAGTTTTGATCTCGCGAGCGCACGCATTTCTATCTTCAAGCGCTTATAAGAAAAAGATCAAAACGATCAAAAGCTAAATAATAATAATAAAAAAAAATCAAAATAAACAGAAAAAAAAAGAAGATCAAAGTGATTTTTAATTTATTTTGATCGCTTGCTACAGCATAAAATTTTGTGTAAGCTTTAAAAATTTTCAAGCATAGCTAAGCCGTACCAGTAGCACTAACACCACACTTTTAATATCTCCATAATAAAGCATTAACAGCATTACAGTAGCAGTGTTAACAGTATGATACTGTTATATCAACGGTGCAGTAATGGAGTTTCTACAGCACATATATCAGCACATTAAAATAATAATAATATTTTTCCAACAGGGTCCAATTCTACAACTCATCTTGACATATTTTATTACAACCCAATCATTGAATTGATAATTTTTTACTACTTACTATAATTATTAAACGCTTTGTATATTTATTCTTATCAAAGCTTAAATAAACCCCACTAATAACTTTAAGCAAGGATCCCAGCACTTAAAAAAAAAAAATTAATAAAGCTTAAACTTTATTATTGCGCGTTTGTTTTATGTGTGATCTTTTTTTATTATGCTTTTTTGATCTTTTTTTTTTTTTTTATTTGATCTTTTTGATCCAGCTTAAAAAGAATTTTTGCACTTGTGATCGCTCGGGGCGGGTTAAAAAAACCTTACCAAAAAAAAAAAAAAAAAAACAACAACAAACAAACAAACAAAGCTTAAATGTACCAAAACAGCGTAAAAAGTAAAAAGCCACTCAAGCTATGATAACGATTAAATTCCCAAAAAGAAAATGGCTGCACGCACTTTTACAGCCTAAAAAATTAATTATGCGCCCGCCTGCTTAAGCACGTCTTATCAAAACTTAAAGCTAGCTGGTGTACCAACAGTATATACCGTTACGCTTAGAATTTTTTTTTTAATTTAGAAATAAAAGAGAAAAAAAAAAACTTAATCCCTTTATCAACACTTTTTTTTTATTACTTTTATATAAATACACCAAAATTTTCCCGCTTTTCTCTTAGTACGATTTTTTTTTTTTTCTTTTCGAAATGTTTAATAAAGTTTTAAAATCTGGTATTACATTAACCAATCAAGCAATTAGAACTACTACTACTCCTTCTATTACTCGTTCATTAACTACAACTCCTACTTTATTAACTACTACTAAAAAAACTCAAGAAATGAAAGATTCAACTACTCCACAACGACGAAGAAGAGCTGATGGTACCATCAAACGAAGAAAAAAGGATCCATCTGCTCCAAAGAAAGCTTTATCAGCTTATATGATTTATGCTCGAGATAATCGTGCAATTGTTATTCAAGAAAATCCAGATATTACTTTTGGTGGTGTTGGTAAAGAATTGGGTCGACGATGGAAAGAAATGGATGAAAATGAAAAAGCTCATTATAATGCTTTGGCTGCTCAAGATAAACAACGATATGAAGCTGAAATGAATGAATATCGTGCTAACCAACAATAAATTTATTTATTATATTAATGTTTATTTTATTATTATGACTGTATCTATTTTTATTATTCCTTTAGCTTAAAAAAGAAAGCTAGAAACAACTCTCTTAACTTATTTAATGATTATTAACTCTGGTGTTTTTATATATATGTTTTATTTAATGAAAAAAAAAAATAAAAAAAAATTGAAAAATTCTAAAAAAAAAATTATTTTCTCGATGTGTTGTATATCATCAAAACACGTAGTTTTATTGTGTAGATGTTTTATGGTCTTTCAAGCTTGATTGAAATTTTTCGCGTTTTTGTGTGGAGGTGTGGGTTGATGGCGATAATACTAGGGGATTTTTATTATTACACAGTATTATATTTTAATAGTGTTAGTGCTATTTTATTGTATAAAATGGTGGTGTTATTTACAGTTTTTTTGATGTTAGCGCTATTAATTCTTTGTGGTGGCAAAAACTTGCTGTTAAGTTGTTGCTTTGTTGCTCGTTAGGCGCTGTACCGGGGCGGGGCGGATTGGGTATATCGGAATTCCGATATTTCCAAATATAGAAATCTTCACCAAGTTCAGGTCTATTTTCTAAAAAAATCAAGATTTACTTTAGTAGTACTGTTGAAAGATACCAAATTGTAAAGCCATGGCTATAATTAAGCTGAAAAATATATTCGTTAGAAGTTCCCTAGATGATGATACCATATCCAGTATATACAGTACTTAAGTACTTAGTGTACACAGTTAAGAAATCAGGGGTATACGTAGTCTATTTGTTTCTGATTTCTCAAAACATGGACCATACCCATTGCAAGTAGTAAGCAAATTCGAAGCATGTTTCAATATACATTTACTCAATAATAATATTTTAATTCACTAAAAACAATACCTTAACAAAGATACCAAAAATTTACATATTTAATCCTAATTTATTACTGTAAATACTTGATATTCATAATCATTTTTTCCTAGTTTAATTCCTGTCTCACCACTATAACCAAACCGATTTCTTACTAACCATGGATGTCCTAGAATCAAATCAACTGGTAGATTATCAACAGCCAAACATTCAAATGGTTTAGTTCGATAAAATTCATTATTATTATCTTTAAATTGTAACTCAACAATAACTGTGTGTGTTACAGGTAAATCATCGTTATGAAGTGCAGCTGCAGTTTTTGCCAAACCAGCTTTATCTTCAGCATCAAATAAACATAAACCAGCTTTTTCTGCTATTTTTTTATTAATAAAAGATTTATCAGCAGAAGTACATAAAGAACATATAACTTTCAAATTAATATCATAAAAGAATGGATTCATGATATGACCAATTAAAAGATTAGTTATTTCACCAGTAGCTCCCAAAGTATAAGATTTAATATTATAATTTGAAGAAGAAAATTGTTTTTTATTGTTGGAATCTTTTTTTTGATCGAAGTGTTTATATATAGAACCACGTTCATTTTCAAATTCTTTTACCACTTCACGAAATATATCCATTTGATCTGCAGTTACATAATATGCTGGTACATAAGAAGTTTTTTGTTGTTTTAAATATGGATCTTTTTGAGCTCGATTAATTTCCTGTTTAATTTCATAATTATTATCTTTGATAGGACTATTAGTTAAAAGTTCTAACGTCTTTAATATATCCATAAAATCTGGTTTTGATTCAATTTCAATTTCTTTTTCAATTTCTTCTAAATCAATATCTTCCTCCTCATAATCATCATTTGCATTTGTCAAAATTTTAACACTATTACCTTGTTTATCTTTAACATATAAAGGTTTAAAAGATGGTTTTGAATCTTCTTCATACTCTGGCAAAACTTCATTAATATTTGGAGCAAGACAACTTTCTAAAGCTAAAAAACCATTACATTTTCCCTTATATTCTTTTAATAGATTTCTAAATTCATCATAAGTCCAATCATAATCATTTTTTTCTTCATTATAAAACTTTTCCTTGACATCAATCTCCCAATCATCTGCTATTTCTTTAGCACATGTATTTAATACATAAGCAATTTTTTGTAAAATAAGAGTTGGATATAAAATACTTTTTGGTAAATCTGCTGTTGAATCTAATAGTTTAACAAAAAAATTGCGTAAATTTTCACCTTTCTTACATCCACAATTAGTAAATTCACCTAAAGAAGACAATATATAAGAACTGAAAGGAAAATCAGATTTAAAACAAATATAATGAATTGCTGCCCTCCATTGTCTACCAGGAGTTTCGAATTTTCTATAATAATTCTTAAAATCATTACAATCATAAGTATTGTCAAAGCAGAGGGCAAGACGAACAGGCCACATGAAAACTGGAACTCTTGCTCGGCTTAGATAATTGTTTAATTTAATTAATGTTTCATAATTAGATTTTTTGGTACTTATTGATTGTCCAAATTGTTTTTTAAAATCTTCAATATCGTAATCGATCATCTCAGGATCAAAATGATATGCATATGCTTCAAATGGTTCAGCCAATCTTGGACAATTTAACAAATAATTTGGATTAGTTTCTAGGTCTATGAATATTGGTATACCAAGTGATTTTTGATAATCATCTTCTGCTTTCATTTGATCTAATTGTGCTTGAGTAAAAACACTCATTGATTCATTTAAGTAAAACCCTTCATGACATCTTGGTCGTCTTTGATATGTCATTGGTGTTATAATTTCAGGATTAAATTGTTATTATTAGAACCAAATTAGTTGATTGGTAAATTTTGGTTCAGTTTACTGGGTTGTTGTATTTGTTGTCGTGTTCTGAAAAAAAAAAAAATAAAAAATTCTCCCCCCAAATATCTAAAATTGACATCTAAATACTACGGGTACAAATTGTGCAGCACTGTTTAACAGATAAAATTTTTTCTATGAACGTCGGAGTATCGGTGTGTGTGCCCGTTAGTTGGTCCTATTTACGATATTGATGCACGTAAACTTCACTTCTTGAAAAGGTATTGTATCAAGATTCTAATAACTATCATATTATAGACTTTACTGGTAGTATATGTCTCTTTCAAATATGGGAATAGAAATTGAAATTGCATCAAAAAAAATACCAATTCATTACAATCGGAGAAACAAATTAATTTTAAAGTGTGGCACAAAACACACACACACACACACACACACACACAGTACCCGCACAACTAGTAAGCTAAAATTTTGCTTTGACCTTGAGCTAGCTTAAGTCGATGCGGAGTTGCGGGAATGCGGAGGTCATCCATTCTCCGCAAATCCGCTGTCCGCACGGCTTAAACATGAATTTTTCAAATTTCAAGATCAAAAACAATTACTATAAATATAATAACTATTCAAAAAAAAAAAGAAAAAAACTAATCATTCTAAAACTAATATCAAGAAAAAGTTGAAATGTCAGATATAGAAAAAGAACAAATATATCCCGAATTACCAGATAAAAAATTATTTCAAATCACATTTCAACCAGATTCATCAAAAGATTCATTACATCCAACAAATTGGTCAATTTATAAAAAAATTGGAATTTTAATATCAATTGGATTATCTTCAGTTACCAGTACATATGCATCAGCAATTTATTCATCAGGTATTCATCAATTATGTCAACAATATAATATATCATCAACAGTTGCAACATTAGGTGTAACATTATTTATTTTAGGATTTGGTTTAGGACCAGTAATTTGGGCACCATTAAGTGAAGTTTATGGTAGAAGATATCCAATTTTAATATCATTATTTTTAGCAACTTGTTTTAGTTTTGGTGCATCAACTGGTGAAAATTTTCAAACTATTATTATATGTAGGTTTTGGATTGGTATTTGTGGTGGTGCACCATTAACATTAGGAGGTGGAGCATTAGCTGATATTTTTACTGCAAAATATAGAGGTGTTGCATTAATGTGTTTATCAGGTGCTGTTTTTAGTGGACCATTATTTGCAGGATTAACTGGTGGATATTTTATGTCAAGTAGTAATAATTGGAGATGGTTAAATCATATTATTGGAATTTTTAATGCATTTGATTTTATAATTTGTTTAATTTTTTTAAAAGAAACTTATGCACCAATTATTTTAAGTAATGAAGCTAAAAAATTAAAAAATAAAACCAATTGTTGGGCATTATATGCATCAATTGATGAACAAGAATTAAATTTTAAAGAAATTTTTACAAAAACTTTAAGTAGACCAATTAAAATGTTATTTACTCAAAGTATTTTATTATTATTAACAATTTATACATCATTTGTTTATGGAATGTTATATTTAACTCTTGGAGCTTATCCAATTATTTTTGGTTCAAATGGTTATAATTTTTCTAAAGGTAAAATTGGTTTACCATATTTATCATTAATTGGTGGAATTTTATTAAATTTGATTATATCATATTTTATTTTTGAACCAATATATAAAAAAAAATTATTAAAAAATAATAATATTTCAATACCAGAATTTAGATTACCACCAATGATATTTGCAGCAATTATTTTACCAATTGGTATATTTTGGTTAACTTGGACTGGGAATTATTATAATAAAATTCATTGGATTGTTCCTATTTTAGCAGGTATTCCAATTGGATATGGAATGTTGGGGATTTTTTTAAGTGCTATTAATTATATCTTTGATTGTTTTAATACTAATTATAGTGCAAGTGCTTTAGGCGCAAATACTTTATTAAGATCTGTAATTGGATCATCTTTCCCATTATTTACACCATTTATTTTTAATAATTTGGGAATAAATTTTGGTGGATTATTGGTTGGTTGTATTGCTGTTATTTTAGCTCCTGTTCCAATTTTATTTTATATTTTTGGTTCAAGAATTAGAGCAAAAAGTAGTTATACTTGATTGATAGATATATATATATATATAATTTATATTATAAATGTAAAGTAGATTCAATGATTTTGGATAAAAAAGTACACCATAATAATTTGATCCCTTTGAATATAAAGATATCTATTTATTTATTTCTGATAGTTCTTTTTGGGCTGCAGATTCAGCTCAATTACCAGTTTAGATGATTTAGCTATATTAACCTTCTCAAACATTGAAACCCAAATTTTTTAATCTATTTTCAAATTTTAAAGGTCTAAATGAATCATTCAAATTTTTTCGATTTTTTTCAAAAAATTTCAAATCTTTAATATTTTCATATTGATAAAATATTTCACCTCTTGAACTATTTTGATGATAACTATCAATCTTTGTATTTTGTATTAAAATTTTAAAAAATTCATCATATGGTTCCCAATCAATTTGTTTTTGAACCTCTTTTTGTAAAAATCTATCTTCTTTAACAGACAATAATTTTAAATTCTTCATATCTTTAAACAAATCAAGTTTATTAGAAATAGATGATGATAAAATCCCCATTAAACTAGCTGATGTAATACTTTCAACAATTTTATAATATTCTTGTTGACAATCTTCAAAATATTCTTTTTTCAAAAAATTTATGTGTGATACAATCACACTAGAATCTTTTAATTCATCAAAATGTTGTATTGATTGAATACATGCTTTAACATCTTCCTCTAATGATAAACTCCATTTCAACTGAGCTGTTTTATTAACAATAAAATTTTCAAATAATTTATCATAAAGTTGTAATATATTTGAATTAAAAAATTCAATACTATTAGGAATATCATTTTTTACACAACTAAAAGTAAAATTTTCGGTGTTAAATATTCTTGCATATTTGAATTCTGGTTTATGTTTATTGATATATTTGATAAAACGGTCTAATTCTGCTAACTTAGATCCAGTATAACCAATTAAACTATAAGTAAAAGATTCCAAATTATCAAAATATGGAAAAATTCTATCAAAAGCTTTTTGATTATCATTAAATAAAATTGATGGTAATTGAATTTTTTTCAATGTTTTGAAACAATTTACTGAATTATCAACATGCCAAAATTTATCATTTAATGGAGCTCCAAAATTAATTATTACCAGATTTTGTAAATTTCCCATCTGATTTATCATTTTTGAGAAATGGCTGGAAACAGTAAAACAATTTCGATCATTAGAATCAGAATCTAGATCTAATTGTAAACTTTTCACCCCAAATTCATTAAATTTTGAAAATATATCTGGATCTAAATTGGTTGGGTCGTCGAAATCTCGAGTTGTACCAACTCTATATTGAACATGAATATTTGTTGAAGTCAATGAATTCTTATTTTCAATTAATTTGTTTATGATTTTGTTGGCTGGAATAGCCTCGATATTTAAATGTAGTCGTTTTAAGTTATTGATGATTGGTGGTAAAATTGGTTCAAGTACTTCAGGAAAATAATCATAATTTATTTGAAGATTTTCAATTGAATTAAAGTTAATACCATTTTCTATACTCCATTGAAATATTTTAGGAACTAACAGATCTTGTAAATGAACAGGAGTATCAGCAAGTTGAACTGATAGTATTTCAAATATTCGATTATTTAATAGAGTTTTAAAAAATTGCATATAAAATTTATTAATATGATTAATATTTTGTTTATTCAAATCATTTTTATGATTTATATAATAATATGATAAAATTTCAAATGTTGCTGGTTCATTTTCATAAATAATTTTACCCAATTCTTCAAAAAATAATGTATTAACTGTTAGATATCTAATCAGGTTGATTTTATTAGGTACTAATGCTACTAGATGATCAATGATTTTGATTTTTAGTTCAGTTGGTAATTTATCCATTATATTTTTTGAGTTTAGGTTTATTTATAGCTGTAGAGATTTTTTTTTTTTTTTTTTTAAAAGTTTGAGTGTGGTTGATTTGTTACAATAAATAAAAAAAAAAAAAAAAAATCTAAGTTGGCTGTGAAATATCGGATCGGAGGGTTTGAATGAATGAATGAATAAAACAAATGCGTCATAATCCAGGATGATTGGATTCGTGAATCTAAGAGATCATTTCACTCTGGATGAGCCCCTGGTTTTCGAAACATGCTGTAGCAAGAACCTCTCCTGTCTTGTAATACCTCATGAGATACAGTAATGATTGGTGTTTAGTCAATCTGATGCTGGTGATCTATCAGATGTTATAAGCTTTCAAATGATTCATAATTGTACCAACTAATAATACATTACAAAGAAATGTAATTTTATTTATTCTTTCTTTGGTACAACACGATCGCCCTAATAAGTAGAATATTGTAATGCAACAAGCTTATTCTTTTTGGTCTTTTAAGTTTATAACACTATTTTATTTACTCTAGAACAGGCATCACTAAATTGACAAGCCACATCTTTAACAAAGTAAGATTGACGTCTAATTCATCAGCTTATGTCATCTAATAATTAATCCACTAAGGATATCAGATCATGACACAGTAATACTTTGTGTTCTATCAATCTGATGCTTGCAATATATGTTAATTATAAATATATATAGTCTTTTAAACGATCTATATTAATATATATAATTTGTACACTTAAACAGGAAAATCGAGATCTGTATATTTACTACATCAAATATTGACCAATAGCAATACTAATAATATATATATACAGAATAAAATTTTCATTTTATTATTTTATAACATATAATGAACATATTTACCAGTTAAATAAGACTAGCACGCAGTTAATAATAACTAAGTTCTAAAACCTAATTTTTGTAATTTTTCTTCAAGTTTTGAATTAATAGAATTATCTTGTTGTTCATCTTCATTAAAAAATTGTTGTTTTTTAAAAAATTTTAAATCTTTAATATTTTCATATTGATAAAATATTTCACCCTTTAAACTATGCTCATAATAACTATCAATCTTTGTATTTTCTATTAAAATTTTAAAAAATTGATCATATGATACCCAATCAATTTCATCTTGAAATTTTTTTTGTGAAAGTTTACTTTCTCTAGTAACAATTAAAAGTTTTAAATTTTTCATATCTTTAAACAAATCAAGTTGATTAGAAATAGGTGATGATAAAAAAAATATGAAATCAACTGATGTAATACTTTCAACAAGTTTATAATATTCTTTTTGACAATTTTGTAATAATTTACAATCTTCAAAATGTTCTTTAATTAAATAATTTTCCCCTGTAAAATATAGATTAGAATCTTTTAATTCATCAAAATGTTTAATTGTTTGAATACATGATTTAATATCATGAATTTTTAAAAATACACATGATATTTGAGCTGTTTTGTTAACAATAAAATTTTTAAATAATTTATCATAAAGTTGTACTATTTCTAAATTAAAATAATTGATACTATTTGGAATTTCATTGTTTTTGGTTGTGAAAATAAATCTTTTTGTTTGAGATATTCTTGTATATTTTAATCCTGATTTATATTGTTTGATATTATCAATTACAATATCCAATGCTTCCAAATGATCTCCATTATAATCTAGTAAATCATAACAAAAAGATTCCAAGTTATAACAATATTTAAAATAAAAATCAATTGCCTTTATATTATTTTTAAATAAACAAGCTGATATATCAAGTTCTTTTAATGTTTTTAAAACATCTTTAGTACTATTAACCAACCAATAATTATAATTTAATGGAATTATATTAGAGTTGGTTATTATCAACTTTTGTAAAGAATTCAATTGTTTCATCATATTTGATACATGATTAGAAAAAATAGGTTTATTAGATTCATATGGAATAATTGTATGATGATCTAATAATAATTCTAAACTTTTAATTTTCAATTGATTTAAATTTAAGAAAATATTTGAATTTAAATTAATTGAATCACCTTGATTTGAAGTTGTAGTTACTTTATATTGAATATGAATTTCTGTTGAAATTAAATTGTTTTTATTTTCAATTAATTTGTTTATGATTTTACCCTCTGAGGTATCGATACTTAAATGAAGTGTTTTTAATTTATTATTGTTTAAAACAATTGGTTCAAAAATTCCTGCAAATTGATAATAATAATTTAAATGAATTTTTTCAATTGAATTAAATTTAATACCATTTTTTATACTCCAGTGAAATATATGAGGACCTAATTTATATTCTAAATATTGAACTGATAGCATTACTATTACGGCAAATTGAGAAACTAATAGAGTTTTTAAAAATTTCATATAAAATTTATTAATATGATCAATATTTTGTTGAGTCAAATTATTTTTATGATTTTTATAATAATATGATAAAATTTCAAATGTTGCTGTTTCATCTTCATAAATAACTTTCCCCAATTCTTCAAAAAATATTGTATTAACTGTTATATATTTTATCAGGTTAATTTTATTAGGTACTGATGCTACTAGATAATCAATGATTTTGATAAGTAGTTCTGTTGGTAATTTATACATTATTTTTCTTATTTTTTTTGTGCTCAAGTTAAAATAATTGAAATCTTGACTTTGACTGCAGAATTTTTTTTTTTTATTTTTTTGAAAAAACGTTTGAGCATGATCAGCTCTTTAAATAGAAAAGAAGGGAAGTTGTGGATTGGAGGTGTTGATAAAACAATTGCCTCATAAACTTCGTGTAACATACGTGTAACATACATGTATATTACCCAAAGTAGGCATTCTACTATGCATATGAGAGGAAAAAACTTAAAATAAACAAAGACTCAACAGTAATCTAGCAGTGATGTAGATGAGATTATGTTGAGAACTCAATCTATTAGTAAATCTAGAGAAAACCCAATGGCTTATTCTAGTTAAAATTAAAATACTAGACACTTGAGCTGCAATTGCTTGATTAACCTCAGCGGCATTGGCTTGAGGTTGTCGTTGATTTTCGGGAGCATTATTTGACAAGATATAGAACTTTTTTAATATAATATTTCGATGAAGTCAAGTAACAACCTTAACTTACTGTTAAGTGTACTTGTTCTTCTAACTTTGTATTCAATGTGTACTTATACTTAGTTGTGCTTAGCCTAGTTTATATACATAAAATACTTGAAGATTAGCTCCTATTTATATACTTAATAGTTGCCACCTTCTCATATCATTACTGATATATAATCAATGTGAGACATAATGATTATAAACCTTCCATATTTTACTAGAAGCTACCAGTAAGATCAAATGATAATGAAATTCTTTTGAAGTTAACATTAATTGATAGGATTGGGTTGGATTACCATTTATATAGTTTTCCTATATACTAGTTAAATAGACTTTTATAGATTAAAGACAATTCTCTATAATAGTAAGCTAATATCACTAATGTGCTAAGGATATTGATTTATACTAACTACTTTTATAATATTATAATATTTAGTGTAATATTATAACCACCAATCTATAGTACAATTGTACATGTTACAGTACAAGATTAAGTTTATACTACAATTAGGTTAAAACCTTATAAGGGCTTTTATAGTTAGAGCTGTGGTTTATCTGTTACACTAGGTGTATAATATCATACTGTACAGGTAATCCAATGATTGGATCTATCCATGAATTAAGATGTTCCCCTGGTTTTTTGAAACATACCCATACCAAGTACCTGACCACTCATGCTGACTCCGGCAATCATACTATAGAACATCATCAGATACATTAGTGTGATGTTTTATGATCATTTGATCAATGTTTGCTAATTGTAGGTTATAATCTATCAAATGATTTAAATTTGTACCAATTATATACCGTTACTTAAACAACAAACATTTTTATATCTACTATATCAAATAATAGTAATACTAATATATACTGTATATATAGAATATCTATAATCTATAACAAACCCAATTTACCAGTTAACAACTAAGTTCTAAAACCTAGTTTTTGCCTTTTTTTTTTCAAGTTTTGAATTAATAAAATTATCTTGTTCATCTTCATTAATTAACAAGTTAATTTTTTTTTTTTCAAAACTTTCAAATCTTTAATATTTTCATATTGATAAAATACTTCACCCATTGAAGTATATTCACAATAACTATCGATCTTGGTGTTTTTTTTCAACATCTTAAAAAGTTTATCATATATATCCCAATCAATTTGTTCTTGAGCTGGTTCTGGTTCTGATGAAAATTCAGCTTCTTTAACGATCAATAGTTTTAAATTTTTCATATCTTTCAACGTGTCAAGGTAGTTATTAGCAATAGATAATGATGAACTAACCCCCAACTTAGCTGATGTAATACTTTCAACAATTTTATAATATTCTTGTTGACAATTTTGAAATAGATCACAATCTTCAAAATATTCTTTTCTTAAATAATTTATGGGTAATAAATCCAAACTAGAATCTTTTAATTCATCAAAATATTGTATTAATTGAATACATGCTTTAACAGCTTCAAATGATGATAAACCCCATCTCAACTGAGCTGTTTTATTAACTATAAAATTTTCAAATAATTTATTATAAAGTTGTAATATTTTTGAATTAAAATAGTCAATACTATTAGGAATATCATTTTTTACACAACTAAAAGTAAAAATTCCTGTGTTAAATATTCTTGCATATTTTATTTCTGGTTTATGTTTGATGATACATTTAATAAAATGGTCCAATTCTAATTCTAATTCTAATTCTGTTAACCTGGATTTAGTCAAATCATAAGTAAAATCTTCCAAACTATCACAATATGGAAAAAATTTATCAAAAGCTTTTTGATTATCATTAAATAAATTTGATGGTAGGTGAATTTTTTTTAATGTTCTGAAACAATTTACTGAATTATTTACATGCCAATAGTTATCGTTTAATGGAGCTCCAAAATTAATTATTTCCAGATTTTGTAGATTTACCATATGATTTATCATTTTTGAGAAATAATTGGATATGAAAAAAAAATTCGGATCATTATAAGAATCAGGATCTAGATATAATTTTAAACTTTTTACCCCCAATTCATTCAACTTTAAAAAAAGATCTGGATCTAAATCTTTTGGATCACCTTGAGCTCTACGGCCAATTGCATTAACTTGATATTGAACATGAATATCTGCTGAAGTGAATTGATTCTTGTCTTCAATTAGTTTGTTTAAAAATTCGGTTTCCGTCGAATTGATACTTAATTCAAGTCTTTTTAAATTGTTGATGTTTGGAACAATTGGTTCAAATAATTTAGCAGTATAACAATCCAAATAAAGATTTTCAATTGAATTAAATTTAATACCATTTTCAATACTCCATTTAAATATATCACTAACTAAATGAACTTGTGAATATCCACGAGTATCAAAATACTGAACAGAGAGTATTTGAAATAATCGAGGAACTAATAGAGATTTAAAAAATTGCATATAAAATTTATTAATATGATTAATATTTTGTTCAGTCAAATCATGTTCATGGTGGATATAATAATATGATAAAATTTCAAATATTGCTTGTTCATCTTCATAAATAACTTTTCCCAATTCTTCAAAAAATAATGTATTAACTGTTAGATATTTAACCAGGTTCATTCTATTAGGTACTAATGCTACTAAGTGATCAATTACCTTGATTACTAGTTCTAATGGTAGTTTATCCATTATTATTATTACTAAAATTTTTTTTTTTTGAGTACTGGTTTAGTTAGTTGAAATCTCAATTGACTTTGGCAGTAGAGTTTTTTTTTTTTTTTTTCAAGTTTTTTTGGAGCGTGATAAGATCTTTAAATAAAAAAAGAAGTTGTGGACTACATATGTATCCATACATGCATGCCAGATCGATCGGAGGGTTGATAAAACAATCGCCTCACCGACTATATTACACTACCAGGTATATATAATGATTGGATTGAATCATGATCCATGCATGGATTAGAATATGCCCCTGGTTTTTGAAACATACTGTAGCAAAAAAACCTGTCCTGTAATTGTGCGAGATATGAATCTTGGATATTCATAAATCCCAAATATAACCATATATCTACGATATGAAGACTAATTATCCAATATAAATCTATTCTACAAAAGTTGTCTTCCTAGTCATAGACAGGATTCATTCCAAGATTGAGATCCTGACACTAGGAGTTTATATATATACTACTAATCGGAGGATCGGGAGTACACGTTATAGCTAGCTGCTCACAGTAATACCCCCCTATATTATAAGAACATCAGATCATGATACAGTAATGCTTTGTGTTCATTAAATGTTTGCGATCTATGTTATAGTCTTTCAAATGATCTATATTAATATAATTTGTACACGGTTGCTTAAACAGGAATATCTGTATATATTTATTACATCAAATATTATCCAATAGTAATACTATAATATATATACAGAATAAATTTTCATTTATAGTATATAATGAGCCTATTTACCAGTTAAATAGGACTAGCACACATTTAATCATAACTAAGTTCTAAAACCTAATTTTTGCAATCTTTCTTCAAGTTTTGAATTAATATTTTGTACATCTTTATTAACAAATTGTTTTTTTTTATAAAATTTCAAATCTTTAATATTTTCATATTGATAAAATATTTCACCCATTGAACTATGTTCATAATAACTATCAATCTTTGTATTTTCTATTAAAATTTTAAAAAATTGATCATATGATACCCAATCAATTTCATCTTGAACTTCTTTTTGTAAAAGTTTACTTTCTCTAGTAACTTTTAAAAATTTTAAATTTTTCATATCTTTAAATAAATCTAATTTATTAGAAATAGATGATGATAAAAAACTCATTAAATTAACTGATGTAATACTTTCAACAAGTTTATAATATTCTTGTTGACAATTTTGAAATAAATTACAATCTTCAAAATATTCTTTAATTATATAATTTTTCACTGTAAAACTAATATTAGAATCTTTTAATTCATCAAAATGTTGAATTGTTTGAATACATGATTTAATATCATGAATTGAAAAAAATATACATGATATTTGAGCTGTTTTATTAATAATAAAATTTTTGAATAAATTATCATAAAGTTGTAATATTTGTAAATTAGAATAATTGATATTATTTGGAATTTCGTTATTTTTAATTGTAAAAATAAATCTTCTTGTTTGAGATATTCTTGCATATTTTAATTCTGATTTATATTGTTTGATATTATTAATTATAACATCTAATGCTGCCAAATGATCTCCATTATAATCTATTAAATCATAACAAAATGTTTCCAAGTTGTAACAGTATTTAAAGTAATAATCAATTGACTTTTTATTATTTTCAAATAAAGAAGCTGATATATCAAGCTCTTTTAATCTTCCAAAAACATCTTTAGTATTATTATTAACCAACCAATAATTATGATTTAATAAAATCATCTCACAACTGGTTATTATCAACTTTTGTAAAAAATTCAATTGTTTCATCATTTTTAGTACATTATTAGAAATAATAGGTTCATTAAATTCAGATAGAAAAGCTATATTATGATCTAATAATAATTCCAAACTTTTAATATTCAATTGATTTAAATTTAAAAATTTTTTTGAATCTAAATTAATTGAAACACCTTGATTTGAAGTTGTAGCCACTTTATAATAAATATGAATTTCTGTTGAAATTAAATTGTTTTTATTTTCAATTAATTTGTTTATAATTTTATCTTCTAAGGTATTGATACTTAATTGAAGTGTTTTTAATTTATTACTATTTAAAACAATTGGTTCAAAAATTCCTGCAAATTTATAATAATAATTTAAATGAATTTTTTCAATTGAATTAAATCTAATACCATTTTTTATACTCCATTGAAATATATCAAAAATTAAATCATGTTGTAAATATCCAGGAATATCATTATATTGAACAGTTTGTATTCCAGATTGTTGAGTATTTAATAGGGATTTGAAAAATTTCATATAAAATTTATTAATATGATTAATAGTTTGCTCATTGATATCATTGTGATTTTTATAATAATATGTTAAAATTTCATATGTTGCTGGTTCATTTTCATAAATAATTTTTCCTAATTCTTCAAAAAATAATGTATTAACTGTTAAATATTTAATCAGGTTGATTTTATTAGGTACTAATACTACTAAATGGTCAATGATTTTGATTTTTAGTTCAGTTGGTAATTTATCCATTATATTTTTGAGTTTAGGTTTATGGTTTATCCTGGATGGCTACAGAGTTTTTTTTTTTTTTCTTTTTTAAAGTAGACCTAAATTGAGCGTGGCTGGCTTTTTAAATGAAAAAAAAAAAAAAAAAATCAAGCTTGCTGTGAAAAATCGGATCGGAGGGTTTGAATGAATGAATGAAATGAATGAACCAAATGCATCATAATGATTGGATTCGTGAAATTTAGATCATCTCACTGGATGAGCCCCTGGTTTTTTAAACATTGTGTAACAAGAACCTGTCCTGTCTTGTACCCTGGATCATGATGCATGATATACAGTAATGGTTGGTGTTTATTCAATCTGATCTAGCTAAATCTATAGATTATCTAAAACTGCATCGCCGCATCTTCTATTAAAGTGAGACATTTATTTTCATCAGCTTGTGGATCTAATAATCCAACTGTTACTTAAACAGCAACATCTGTATCTACTATATCAAATATTGACCAAATAGTATATGCAAAAAAAAAAAAAAAAAAAAATACAGAATAACATTCCCATTTATAATATATAATATATAATAAACCTATTTACCAGTAAATAACCTTAAGTTCTAAAACCTAAAGATTTCAATTTTTCTTCAAGTTTTGAATTAATAAGCTTATTTTGTTCATCTTCATTAACAAGTTTTGTTTTTTTAAAAAATTTCAAATCTTTAATATTTTCATATTGATAAAATATTTCACCCATTGAACTATGTTCATAATAACTATCAATCTTTGTATTTTCTATCAAAATTTTAAAAAATTGGTCAAATAATTCCAAATCATTTTCTTCTTTTACGTATTCTCGTAAACCCCCACCTACTCCAACAATCAAAAGTTTTAAATTTTTCATATCTTTTAACGTGTCAAGGTTAGCAATAGATAATGATAAAATACCACCAAAACTAGCTGATGTAATACTTTCAACAATTTTATAATATTTTTGTTGAAATTTTTCAAATAAATTACAATCTTCAAAATATTCCTTTGTTAAAAAATTTTTTGGTGTGAAAACCACGCTAGAATCTTTAAATTCATCAAAATGTTGTATTATTTGAATACATGCTGTAGCATCTTCAACTGATGAGAAATACCATCTCAACTGAGCTGTTTTATTAACAATAAAATTTTTAAATAATTTATTATAAATTTCTATTGTTGTTGAATTAAAACAGTCAATACTATTAGGAATATCTTTTTTTATACAACTAAAAGTAAATATTTTTTTATCCGATATCCTTGCATATTTTAAATCTAGTTTATGTTTGATGATACATTTAATAAAATGGTCTAATTCTAATTCTAATTCTGTTACCCTAGATTTATTTAAATCATAGGTAAAATCTTCCAAACTATCACAATATGGAAAAAATTTATCAAAAGCTTTTTGATTATCATTAAATAAAATTGATGGTAGGTGAATTTTTTTTAATGTTTTGAAACAATTTACTGAATTATCAACATGCCAATAGTTATCGTTTAATGGAGCTCCAAAATTAATTATTTCCAGATTTTGTAAATTTACCATATGATTTATCATTTTTGAGAAATAATTGGATATGAAAAAAAAATTCGGATCATTATAAGAATCAGGATCTAGATATAATTTTAAACTTTTTACCCCCAATTCATTTAATTTTAAAAAAAGATCTGGATCTAAATCTTTTGGATCACCTTGAGCTCTACGGCCAATTGCATTAGCTTGATATTGAACATGAATATCTGTTGAAATTAACTGATTCTTGTATTCAATAAACTTGCTTAAAAATTCGGTTTCTGTTGATTTGATACTTAATTCAAGTCTTTTTAAATTGTTGATGTTTGGAATAATTGGTTCAAATAATATAGCAGTATAACAATCTAAATAAAGATTTTCAATTGAATTAAAGTTAATACCATTTTCTATACTCCATCGAGATATATTAGGAACTAAGTTATATTGTGAATAACCAGGAGTATCAACAAATTGAACTGATTGTATTCCATATAACGGAGTATTTAATAAAGTTTTAAAAAATTGCATATAAAATTTATTAATATGATTAATATTTTGTTCAGTCAAATCATGTTCATGGTGGATATAATAATATGATAAAATTTCAAATGTTGCTTGTTTATCTTCATAAATAACTTTTCCCAATTCTTCAAAAAATATTGTATTAACTGTTAGATATTTAACCAGGTTGTTTCTATTTGGTACTAAATCTATTAGATAATTAATTATTTTGATTATCAGTTCTGTTGGTAGTTTGTTCATTGATTTTGTTTTTGTTTTTGTTTTCAATTAGTTGAAGTTTAGGGGTAAGTTGAATTATATATATATATTTTTTTTTTGTGGCACCCCTTGCTTTTGGTTTCAGGTTTCAGGCGTGAACCACAAACCAGAAACTCCAGTTTCGCGTCGGATAACTGACAGCTAAAATTTTTCAAAGTCAAAACTAGTCACGGACTTGTATCGGGTCAACACGATCTTAAGCTTGTATTTGTAAATGCTATTATGACCCAAATCAAATCAAATCAACATGATATCAGATTCAACCATCACAATGAATGGCTAACCACATAGAGTCAATAGAATGATATTATACAGTATATTAACAAGAAAAATATAATGTTAACTAAATTTTGAACAATCAATATGGGCTTATATGAGAGTATCTGGTACCGAATATATACATATATATCAGAGAAAACTGTGCAAAAAGTATTGTATTAATAGTACAGCACTGAGCGATATGTGCAGAAAGCACCTGTATTTACTGTATATAATGTGTATGTACATAAGTATGCTGTTATAGGTAGATCAATCGTGATATATATCGATCAATTCTATCCGATATACAGTATATCAACTCACTGCTTCATCACGATGCGGCTAGATGCAGCGTCACTTAACCTCTACCATAACTCGATATTAATGAATCATGATGAAATGAAATCGTGTTGATGTATACCCTGGTGTATGTCATTAAACTGAGTGTAAAAATTACTTTAACTTAAAACCCACCACAAACATTATTCACTTTATACTAGTTATATGTTCTTACCCTCAAAAAACGTTGCATAAGAATCACCTATAATCAATTTTAGATTGTTCTCTAATCATAATTAAACTCATGATCATTTATACCCTACCCTGTCTTATATTTTTTCCCCCACCTTCAAAAAAATTTAGCTAGCAGTCTACCTACAACCTGGTAGCGCTATATATATAACGGCTTCTCTTTATTTAAGAAGCCGCATTTTACCTTTTTTTTTTTAACCTTAAAATTTTATTTACCCGAGGTGTAAAAGCCTTACAATGTTAAAGCCTTACAAGTTTTTCAGACATTTTAACCTTCAACCTCCAACATTATTAATTAACTGAACGTATAATAATATCCACAATTCGGCAGACAGTAAACTGATCTACCCAAAACTATGCTTATAAATACCACTGTATATAATAAAATATCAAAGTATATCCGAAATATCAATACAATACTCTTCATCCAACTTTTCCTTCTATTGCCAAGTTTGAAACACATAACAACACCCTTCACCCCCCTCCGAAATCGCTTTGAATTTTTTTTTTCCAACTCTATAACGGACGGATTTGCGGAGTCCTGTAGATTTAACTATAAATTTTTTTAAAACAATATTTCCCCCACATATATATATCACTACTCACTCACTCATGGGATAAAAAAAAAAAAAAAAAAAGTTTATCATAAAAAAAAGAATAATGATTCCATTCTACAATTAATCCTTTTCCTCATATATATTCAAAAAACTAAATGTCAATATATCCTGAATTACCAGAGAAAGAACTTTTTTTAATAAAATATGATTCAAATATATCAAAAGATCCATTACATCCAACAAATTGGCCATTTAAATCAAAAATAGGTATATTATTATCAATTGGATTATCAGCAATTACAAGTACATATGCATCAGCAATATATCAATTTGGTATTCAACCAATAATGAAAGAATATAATGTATCATCAATAGTTGCATCATTAGGAACATCATTATTTATTTTAGGATTTGGTATAGGACCTATAATATGGGCACCATTAAGTGAAGTTTATGGTAGAAGAATACCAATTTTAATATCAATGATATTATCAATTGCATTTAGTTTTGGTTGTTCAACTGCAGAAAATTTTCAAACTATTATAATATGTAGATTTATGATTGGATGTTGTGGTGGAGCACCAATGACATTAGGTGGAGGATGTTTATCAGATGTTTTTAATGCAAAATATAGAGGTAGTGCATTATTATGTTTAGCAGGTACTGTTTTTAGTGGACCATTATTTGCAGGATTAACTGGAGGATATTTTATGGAATATACAAATCAAAATTGGAGATGGTTAAATCATATTATTGGAATTTTTAATAGTATTAGTTTAATTATAATGTTTTTTGCATTAAAAGAAACTTATGCACCAATTATTTTAAGTAATGAAGTTAAAAGATTAAAAAAAAAAACTGGTTGTTGGGCTTTATATTCAGAAATTGATGAAAAAGAAATTGATTTTAAATTTTTATTTACAAAAAATTTAAATAGACCAATTAAAATGTTATTTAAATCAAGTATTTTATTATTAATTTCAATTTATACATCATTTGTTTATGGAATGTTATATTTAACTCTTGGTGCTTATCCTATAATTTTTGGTTCAAATGGTTATAAATTTTCTCAAGGTAAAATTGGTTTACCATATTTATCATTAATTTTTGGTGTTGGATTAAATATTTTAATTTCAATGTTAATTTTTGAACCAATTTATAAAAAAAAATTAAAAAAAAATAATAATATTGTAAAACCTGAATTTAGATTACCACCAATGATGTTATCAGGAATTATTTTACCAATTGGGATTTTTTGGTTAACTTGGTCAGGAAATTATTATAATAAAATTCATTGGATTGTTCCAGTTCTTGGTGGTATACCAATTGGATATGGAATGTTAGGAATTTTTTTAAATACTATTAGTTATATTTTTGATTGTTTTGGTGATTATAAAGCAAGTGCATTAAGTGCTAATACTTTATTAAGATCAATTGTTGCTGGTTGTTTCCCATTAATAACACCAATTATTTTTAATAATTTAGGTATTAATTATGCTGGTTTGGTTATTGGATTGATTGCCGTAGGGTTGGCACCTGTACCATTTTTATTTTATAAATTTGGTGAAAGAATTAGAAATAGTTCAAAAGATTATTTTTAGAATATATAGAGAGGATAGTTTTAGCATTATAGGTATTATCTATATAAAAAGAATATTAGCATAACTAGTAAATAGTAACTTTAGTTTTCATTTTTTTCATTTTCTTTATTAAATTTTTCAGCTTTTTCTTTCCATTCTTTTAATTGTTTATCATCTAATTTTTTCCATTCTTTTTTAAGTTCTTTTTGATATTTTGTATTTTTTGGTAAAACTCCTTGATCAATTTTGGATTTAATAATTGGTGACATTTCAATTTGAAATACATTATAAGCAGTTCTTTTTGATGATGATGATGTTGATGATTTTTTTTTAATAACTTTTGGAACATCATTATTGTTAATATTGGTTAATTTTTTATTACTTGATCTTGTTGCTCGACTGTTGGTATCATCAGTCGATTCAGCTGCTACTTTGGCCATGTTTTTTTAGTAATTGAATAACTTGGGTGAGTTTTTAAAGGTGTCTAGTTAGTTTTGGAGGTAGGTTGGGTTGGAGTAAAGTTGTTTAAATCGGCGTTTAAATATGAGAAGTTGGAAAGTAACTAGATTTTTTTATACACCTAATGAGAAGAGAAGAAAAAAAATTTTTTTTTACAAGGATATTGGATTTCTTTTATAGTTCAATTTTTATACTAATGAGGTTTTAGTTACTAAGTTAATTTCACTTTCCAAATTGGGAAGTTTAGAGGGTCAGAGATTACACGCGCGGAGAATCAAAATAAAAACAAATTGGTACGCGATCCACATATTATAAAAAATGTTGTGAAA
Organism: Blastobotrys capitulatus; assembly: GCA_030564325.1. Lineage (NCBI taxonomy): Eukaryota > Fungi > Ascomycota > Dipodascomycetes > Dipodascales > Trichomonascaceae > Blastobotrys > Blastobotrys capitulatus. Next base: position 45,097 of record JAJLUL010000067.1, on the reverse strand, counting down.
CAAAAATGCATTACTACATATAAACTAGCTAATATATTAGAATAAATAAAAAACAACCATCAGACAAAATAAAAAATTAGAATTGAAAAAAAAAAATTACTCTAAAATAAATAGCTATTAGAACCAAAGATATAAAAAATAAATAAAAGTTAAATATTAATCATCACCTTCATTTTCTTTATTAGTATCATCACCTTCATTTTCTTTATTGGTATCACCATTTTCGTTTTCTTTATTATTATCATCATTTTCACTATTTTCATCACTACCAACTTCTTCAAAATCATTATTGTTTTCTTCATTATCATTTTTTTTGGCCAATTTTTTTTCATTATATTTTTCAGCTTTTTTTACCCATAATTCTTTATCTTCACTAGCCCAAAATTTTTTTAAATGTTTATTATGAGTTACACTTTTTGATAATTCTTTATCATAAACTTTTTTTCTAATAATTGGTGAAATTTCAATTTGAAAAACATTAAATCCAGATAAATTTTTTTTTGTTTTTTTAGTATTTTTTTTAATTTTTGAAGTTCTATGATTAGTATTATTATCTTTTAATACTCTAGAAGATCTAGTTCTAGTTCTAACACGAGCAGTCATTTTAATTGATTAATAATGAAAAAGAATTGGTTAATTGAGTAGTAGTAGTTAATAGAATTTTAAAATTAGGATAGGTATAAAGAAATGAGTTTGAGTATTTCTAATTGTTATAGAATAATAAAAAAAGAGAAAAAAAAAAGAAGAATAGACTGGATATTTTTGGCCTTTTATAACTTTTTTTTTTAAATGAATATGATTATATATTTTTTTATTCAATTGGGAACAACAAATAGAAAGTTGTATTGATAGATTAATTTGGACTGGCGCTTAATTTAAATTTAACGACTGTAACAAAAAAACACATCTTACGAAGTAACAAATAAACAAAAGATACATCAATTTTCGGATGAACAAAAAGGTAATCGTTTATATTGGCTGAAAAGAGGGCTAAGTGATTTTTATTTTGTTGGATAGATTGTATATGGTTTACCTATCAAGTACTTTAAAAATGATTAATTGAGTCGTCAACCACTTTTTTTTATTCAAGCTGTTGTAATTTTATCTTTTTGTAAGGGTGGTGACAGTCAAAAATTCTACCACAAGATTCAATGAGCTAGCTAGTGTGCTAACTAAATTAGGAAATGATCGATTTAATTAATTTCCAGTGCTTGACCAAGCTGACCAAGCAAGCTAATTAATTCAAGCTGTTCTAAATTTTAAATGCGGCTCAGGTTGAATAACCAGTTTCCATGGAAACGCACTAACTAGTTAGATCCATATCAGCGCTCTAATGACAATTAATACACTGTAGAAAAGCTTTTTTGGTTAGCTAGTATCTAAAAAACCTAGGCTAGAACTGCAGGTTCAGACAGTTTTTACTAAAACCATTGCAATCATGAAGCCTATGTCTGTGTTTAGGCCATCAAATACTTGTGCAGTTTTTAATTTTTCAATGATATACATTATATATACAAATACCAGTTTAACGATATTTATCATGAGTTTATAGTATCATGATAGTGCTTGGTATAGTTTGGACACCTACAAGTAATTGAATGGGATAAGTTTTTGGATAGAGTAAAAACTCCATTCATGGCAGCTGGCCCAGGTAATATTTCAACAATCCCATCAGAATCTTAAAAAACTCCCAGCGCTTCAGTCTATAGTATACATATATAGCATCTATAATATACAGTATACACTATATACTGTATGTTTATTGTAGCTAGACCTTTAAATTTTACTGTATCAATATATGTATTTATTTATAATACCGGGCCCGGGCCTTAACCAGCAGTATACCAGTCAATGCCATTGCAATGTGAGCCTCAAAGGTTCAATGATATCGAAGCCTAGGCCTTTTTTCACTTTATTATGACTACCCAACTGAAGTAGCCTACCAGCTGTATACAATTAATACAACATGATAAATCATTTTATTCAAAAATCAACAAAAACAAACAAAAACTTTAAAATCTCTAGTTACACACTTAAGTCACCAGTATACACATAACCTGGTGATATTGTACTTTTTATTAGTACCCCTGTTTTCACAATCAATACAAAACTTTAAAATTAAGGTTAAATTTCCTAATTTGGTCGACCGATATATAAATACCTGGCTAAAAAACGTATCAGGTAGCTCTACTTTATAAATTAGACTACAACTGACTTCAATATGTACAACAACAGCCAGCCCTACCACTATATATTACATATGGTACCCCTACAATAACAACTTCTTTCCAATTAATTTTCTCTAAGATTTCTAGAGCTTAGTTACTGATAATGTCAGAATATGTCATCAATAGTAAATTATAATCTAGAGCTTCAAAGAATGAAAATATCGATGACAGGGAAGGCCTAGGCTGGCATCACATCACCACTCTATAAATTAAAACAGATCTAAATTCAGCATACAACTATCCCATAAGTAAATTTACTTAGAAGTCCTATTTATCATATATATAGCAACTGCAAGTATGGATAGGTTACAGCTTACCAGTAAATTCTCAATAATGATAACGATCGCGATCAAAGATCAAGAAAAAAAATTCCTTTTAAGCATTCCCAAAACTCATTTTTTTTTTTCTCCCCACGTTACAAATTATCGATCACGACAAAAAGGTACAAAATGAGGATCATAGACATCAGTGTTTACTTATTAGCAATTTCGGTATACCTTTTTTCCAAAAACCTTATACTTTTAATTTACTAAGTAGTACAGGTCCTTAAAAAATTACTAGTAATATTACTGTAACTTAACAGCCATTTTTGTTTTTGTGGGCGACCGTTATCTAAGCTTAAAAAAACAAAATAAACAAATCCGGCAATCGATGATTTTAATCAATTGCCAGTATGGGGACCTAAATTTCCCATGCTTCGTTAATGTAATTAAATTTTAATGATTGCATTGTTTATGCATAATATCAAACCTGCTAAGAAATGTTATACAAGCTTCAAGCTTAGCGTGGGTGTACTTGTTCTCCAAAAAAAAATCAAAATCCTCAATTCAAAATACGCTTAAAAGTTTGTCAATCATTACTATAACAACGCTTTTTTTTGTACCTGTTATTATTGTTTACACCTGTAAAAGTTGCATAATATTGATATATCTTAAAAACCTATACATAATGTATACAGTACTGTATATCCAGATGGCATTGTTTATACCCAAGATAAGATAAAAATAAACAAACAAAAAATTTTAACCCCCATGTACACACAAAATTTAACTTAAACTGTTAAATATCTAAACTATTGTTAACACTACAAAATAAAATCCTTAAAGACATGGATTAAAATGTATTTGAGTGTAGCTCTATAATAGTATGGTTTATGCTGATACTAGTAGCTTAGCTTGCCTATAATGTCATTGCTAATAATTAAATTTAACCAGCCACGTTAAAATATATATACTCAACAACAAAAATTTCTAAAGCATGCGCAACCCAACCACCTTATAAGTGATCAAAATTTTACTTGATCTTACACAATTTTTTTTACATTCAATTTGGAAAATTAGATTTCTAACCGTAATTAAAAAGCTTAGGCTTAGGCTTAAAACCTGCCATGTCTAAGGTGTTGGAAAAAAAAGAATCCATCCATCGCTGATTGTTACCTTTATATTGGTAAAAAAACCATCAACACGAAATCCAATTGGAGGATTTTGATAAATTTTTCAAAATCAAAAAAAAAAAATTCCCCAAACTTAGCTTAAGCTTACACAGGTACTACAGGCCTACCACTTACGTACCTGGTACCACTACTTGGTACAGTTTAAGTACCTGGTAGACTACAACTGTACTAATGATGCTATAGTCATAATGTTTCTAAAGCTTAACAGCTGGTAGACCCTAAGCTTCCCCGCGCCGGTCCAATTGAAATTAAAAACGGCGGTTTCTCACCCACAACACATAATATATACTAGTGATGATAGCGCTAGCTATAACACTACTGTACGTACTGTAGTTAGTGCTCACTCAAAAATACTCTTAAAGCCGCTTATAGTTTTTAAAACACTGTGTGTATTATATCTTACAACGCTTAAGATTTAATAGATTACAGTCACTGTATTCTAGCTGAGACACCCTATAAAGTAAGTAAAAGCGCGCTTTCTATGCTTTCTATTACGTATGCTATAATAGCTTAGTGTGAGTAAAAAAAAAAGAGGCTGAATCAAGGTTCGAGTAAAATGTCTCAGTTGGTATAGTACTTTTTTCTTACCTTCCACAAATTTCATTCCAACACAGTATTACAGTAAATTGTAGCAGCAAAAAAAAAAGGCTCAACATTTACAATGTACAACCTTCCTATAGCTATAGCTAGCTACGTAGTACGTACCAGTACTGAGCACCAAGAGAGCTCTAGTCTGGGTACAGTTTGTACAATTGTACAATTTGAACTGTAACTTTTAACACTTGCAGCTTAAGCTTGCCTTCAATTGCCTCTTACATGATCTACAATCAATTCCAAAAAATGAGGCTTAAAAAAAATAGGAACCTGGATAGCATCATGCATTAATTGTACTATCCGGATGCTTAAGCTTGATACTGTATCATGCTGTATCATAGTTGACCTGGGGTTGGTGATGAAATAGCAACCTACAATATTATATACAGTACCCATTACGAATTTTCTGCTAACTTAGATATATATATAAACCAAAGCATATCGTGAAGCCATCGATATCTTAATACTGAGATTAATTCAAGAGGTTGGGTCTTTGAATAATCTAATTGATTGCATGCACTATAGACTAATAGTGTTTAAACACCCACCATTATATTAGTGCACCCTCATCGCGCCTCATATACGATAAATAATTGAACATCCTGGCTATTTAAGAGGGTTACCAGGTATAATTAATAAATAGATCATCTATCTTATCCTCCAAGTTGATCAGTGATTCATTATTAGAATTAAACGATTTGGATAGTTATATACTGAACCCAATTAATCAAAACTTTTTTGAATCATGATTGTAATATAATATATAATCAAATCGAACCAAAACTCTAATCTGAAAATAATAAAAAAAAATAAACGCGAAAAATAATAACTATTAGAGTGGTTAGTTAAGCGCTCCACCCATCAATTGTATTCTCTATAGCTAGTACCTAAAAACAGATAAATTCTATTTACATAATAACATATACAAAGCGCTTATTAGACTTTTTATATCTAATTAGTGTAAAAAAAAACTTTTTTTTTTTTTTGCGTGAAACAATACACATTT
>JAJLUL010000067.1:0-39716 GCA_030564325.1 Blastobotrys capitulatus | reverse complement strand
GTTAAACGTGATGCTAAAGAAGAAGCAGCTGCTGTTGAAGCTAAAAAACAAAAATTAGAAGAACCAGCTACTACTGAAGAATCTAAAGAAGAAGCTGCTCCAGCCCCAGCTGCTGCAACTGAAGAAGCTCCAAAAGAAGAAGCTCCAGCTGCTACTACTGAAGAAAAGAAAGAAGAAGAAGCTGCACCAGCTGCTACTGAAGAAGAAGCTAAGAAAGAAGAAGCTGCTCCAGTTAGTGAAGAAAAGAAGGAAGAAGAAAAGAAAGAAGAAGAAGCACCAGCTGCTGCTGAAACTGAAGAAAAGAAGGAAGAAACTGCTGCTGAACCAGCTGCTGAAGAAGCTTCAAAAGAAGAAAAGAAAGAAGAAACCGCTCCAGCCACTGAAGAAGCACCAAAAGAAGAAGAAGCTAAAAAAGAAGAAGCACCAGCTCCAGCTACAGAAGAATCAAAAGAAGAAGCTGCTCCAGCTGCTACTGAAGAAGCACCAAAAGAAGAAGAAGCTGCTCCAGCTACTGAAGAATCTAAAGAAGAATCTAAATAATTTATTTATATATATTAATATTTAATGCAAAATTTTTTTTTATTAACTATTTATTTCTAATCATCAACACTGTTCATAAAATAATAAATAAGCACCACTTTCTTCTTTCAAAACATCTTTAATACTACATTCATAAACTTTATCATCACTAATTTTCCAAAAATCATGATGACTTGGTGGAGAAACATCACCACTTGAATTATTTAAACTCATTAATCTTTCATTATTAGTCAAATCCAAACTTTTTGTTGTTAAAACATCACTTGTTGATAAACTAGCAGGTGAAGGTGAACTTTTCATTGGATATGGTAATTCTTGTCTTGGATCTTTAAATTTATTATTATTAGAATCAGTTGTAATTGTTGAAGTTGTTGAAGAATTAGTTAATTCTGGTACTTGATAATTTGATATTGGACTACTACTACTACTATCATCATAATTATTATTATTATTAATTGATTTAACAGCATTAGTTAATTGAATTGCAGCCATTGTTGCAGGATTATTATTATCAGAATAATGAATTTGTTCCCAAAATTTTAAATTTTTTTTTTTAAAACATTCATAATGACCAGTTTGATGAGTTCCTTTATGTCTAATCATTGCAACTAATTTATATTTAATTTTTTTCCTAGTTTCAATCATTGATATATCAAAACCATTTTTTTTATTATTATTTAATGGTTGTTCATATAATTCTAAATATTCTTGAATTGATACTTTACAAGAATTTCTTGATGCACCATAACCACCATAAATACTTCTTGATAAATGTATTGTTAAAACTTGTGGTAAATGTTGAAAAGTTGTTGCTTTACTAATTGGACTTGTAATATTTTTTGGTAATTGATATTCAATTTCTTCTGGTAAATCATTAACATGATTTCTATAATTATAACAATTTTTTCTAAAAATATCAGATTGATTTGAATCTTTTATAACATGTTGTAATCTACAATTTGTACAACCATAATCTTTAATATATTCAGGTTGTAAAAATTGATTTAATAAATCATTTAATGTAACACTTCTTTTTTGTGGTACCATTAATGATAATACTAAAAATGGTGAAAAATTTGTTTTTGGATTATAACCACATTTACTACAAGTAATATGATCAATTGTTGCTCCACTAAATGGTAATTCAGGAATTTGTTTATTAATTTTTTTTAATTGTTCATGTTCTCTATCCAAAGTTTCTAAAATTAAATGTAATAATTCATGAGCATCATGTTGAGATCTTGAAATTCTTGATTTATAAATTTTTTCCAATACATTTAATAAAGTCCAAGGATTTAAACTTTTTGAAGTTAAAATTGGTTCATTTAAATTTTTTATCATTAATAATAAATTATTTGATAATGATAAATTTTTTTTTTCTTCATCAATATAATAATCTAATTCACATAAATAAATAAATAATGTTTGTAATGAACTTAATGCTTGTAAATTTGAATTTGCAAAACAATCATTTGCACGATTTGTTAATCCAACTGTATATTTACCAATTTTTTTTTTTCTTCTAATAAACATTTCTTCTTCTTTATTTGAAAATAAAGTGAATGGGTTGTATTGGTTTAAAGTATCGGAGATTGTTGGAGCTAGGATATAGATTGTAGCTCCTATGATTGCAGTTAGTAGGTATTTGTTGAAGCTTGTTGAAGAGTTCATTTAGAAATAAAAAAATTTCTAAAAGAAAAAAAAAAAAAAATTTGGTGGAAGAAAAATAATTATTTTTTTTTATGTTGATTCAAAATATTGCCTAAAAATGTTATAGCCGAATAATTGGAGTAGCAGCTACACTAGACTCTATTGTACTGGAAGAAAATTTTGGTCCCAATAGTTGGTGGAGGGCTTGGAAATTTTTAATTACTAATATTAGAACAAAGTTTATTTTTTATCATACACAATAGAAGACAATAAAGAAAAGAAATGAATAATGATAACAATAAAAATGATAAAGATAATAATATGAAACCACCTCCTAGAACTAACTTGAGAAGTTCAATACATAGTTCATTAAAACCACCAATGATTAGATCAAGACCTCCAAGTTTACCAACTGGTGGTGGTTCAATACCAACATTAGGTGTACCAGGTTCATCTTCATCTTCATCTTCATCTTCATCTTCTTCAATACCATCATTTCCTATGGCAAATTCAGCTCAAAGAGCAGGAGGTAATTCAAGATCAAGAAAAAAAGTTATTTTACAACCAGGATATTCACCTCTCGATTGGGCTCGATTAAAATCAAGTGGTAAAGATCTAAGAGTAAGTATATGAAAAAGTTATGTTTAAGTAGATATTTTTTTACTAATATATATTTCTTTTTTAATTTAGGGAATTAATGATCCTGGTATGATTAAAGTTACAAAAGATGAATTATCTAAACATAATACTAAAGAAGACGCGTGGACGGTATTACATGGTCGTGTTTATAATATAACTCCTTATATAAATTTTCATCCTGGTGGAGTAGATGAAATTATGAAATCAGCTGGTAAAGATGGTACAAAATTGTTTATGTATTATCATTCTTGGATAAATGCAGAACAAATGTTGGATAAATGTTTGATCGGGATTTATGTAAATTAGATTATGCATTTAATTGTTATTATGTTATTTTAGAGATTGTTTTTTTTTTACGAATTAGTTAATGAATAAATATTTGATGCATTTTTTTTTTATAATATTATCCATTGCATTGTTCAAATCTATCGATTGATGTTAATATTATTTAATTGCTTATACAAATGTAATTATGCCCATCTTGTGATCGAATATTTTTAATTGGCATTGATTAAGAATATCGATATCTTAGCTTAGATCAGATTTATTTACATGATGTACCAATTTAGAGCCTTTTTTTCATTGCAATTAATGCAGGTTTCCTTTAAGCTGTATCGGATGCATGAAATGAAGAATAGAGAATTGACGGCTTAAGTATTATCTAAGTGCCATTACCATTAATGGTATAATACAGTAGTAGTTACCAATGGTAATACTAGTTTGCGATGACATTACTCCTAGGCCTGCAGTATAAAGCATTTGATAAAACTATACCTAGCTGGTATATTCGCATCATCATGATATTGCTAGCTTAACCATATTCTCTATTCAGATTCAACTCATTGGAAAAATCATCCACAAACATTGTATAATTCTCACCAATATTATGTAAAGTAGTGTAGATTTTTAGAATATTATGGGTATAAAATAACAAGCCTATAGGTGTAATTGTAGAATGTTACAACGGAAGGAGGCCAGATCATATCTACTGTAAATTGTTTTTTTTTCTCCCCCAAACCGATCTACATGTATTTTATTTTTTTTAAGATGAAACCATGATCAGATTTACACATATCCTAGCCCAGCCAGCCTATAGATCCATAACAATAATATTTTAATTACAGCATTGATAATTTAATAATTGTATTGTTGTTGATCAGTAGTACTGTCCTTTCAAGCTTGTAACTCTGAAAGTGTAATACCAATGGTACCTGGCAATTTATTATGGATCCAGCCTAAGTTGATCGGATCAAAATATCTATACAAAAATCATCGGATACAATCGATACTGTAATGCTTGAAAAAAATTCCTAAAATCAAGGTAATATTAACAGCTTAATGCATGCAATCAATATAAAGATCCCTAAAAGCTCCTTTAATAATAATAATCACCATGTCATAGAATCATGATGGATCAATATTTACATTGTAGTAGAGTAGAGGCTAAATCTATCGATTTTAATTGATATACCAGTGGTACCAGTGGTAGACTTAGGCCAATTACGCTATAGTTAGACTTAATTTCTCCGGAAAAGTCCATTTGATCATTGTAATGATGTTCAAAGACAATAAACAGACGAATTATTCCCAATTGGGGATCCTCAGGTTAATGGGATCAATTAATTACAATTTTCGTTCCTGCTTTAATTCAATGCACGGAAAAAAAAAAAAGTAAAAGTGGCTACAATTTACAGTCGCTTAATCACAGTAGGAAACCCTCGAAATAATACGTGTTTATTAGACAAGAATATATCATGTAACTATATATATAGCGCCACCATGATTGCAATTGCAAAAAAAAAAATAATTTCCTTTATTATTTATTTATTATTGTTATTATTATCATCATTAAAAACTCATTGTATTATCATGTGCAATACCTCGTTGGGCGTATATCAATTGCAGCACTTGAAGTGGTGTAAGCATTAACAGTCAGTTTAAATTATATCTCAATTGATCTAATGTCTTGAAAAATATATACCAGTAGGTATACAGTTGTACTCAGGTAGGTAGCACTCAGCTACAGTCAGAGTGATAGTATATTTATTCCCTGGTGATTGGTTCTCTTTCCATTTAAGTGACGGGTTCAAAATATGGATTATTTTTTTATTATGTATTGAAATGTATGACATTCATAAGCGGTTTTTTAAAAGTGTCTGAATTGAATCTTAGATCCCCCAATTCCCCAATTGAGCGCTCAGGCTAAGTACTGTAATCATCATAGACCTATTATACAAGTAAGTAATAGCCAGTTATGTACAGGTAGTTCTATACTGAGCTCTAGTATTATCACCTCAATCAAAACTTGTCTTAAAGTGAGCAATACAGAGAATCAAAAAGAGGTTTTTTTTCTCTCTCTCTAATAATAGCTATAACTAAGATCAATGAATAATGATTTTTCATTGGGAGTTTTTTTTTCAAAGCTCCATTAGTGTAACTTAAGCCTTGATAAAATTTCTATTGGACTTTCAGTACTACCACCCCGCGGTCGGCCGGCCGGTGATTATCGGCCTACTCCCTCCGCTTGCGCGCTTTTACACCACGCACTACCAGGTACTACCGGTCTTGGGCTACCACTGTCTGAGCTTTAAACTAGTATTAGCTGGCCCATAATAACACTATTAGAGTAACTTGCATATTTTCAAGCGCCTGATCACCTTTTTTTTTTCATGAGCATAAAAAAATCATGGCGTGTAAACAGACACCACCACACTACATTGTATGAGCATAGCATCATGATACACATGTATAGCTAAAAAAAGACACTTGTACAGTATTTTTGAAAAACAATTATATTGATTCACTATAGACATTTTATACACTAATTGCTAAATTTTTCAATTGTATATTGAAAAAAATTAACTTTTGAACAATAATCATCAAATAAACCTCCTTCTGCGTAAAATGCACACAATACATCAGATACACAAACACCCCTTTCGTAACGAAATTTTAAATTGTAGAGTCTAAATCTAGATACTGGAAAAAAAAAATTTTTTTTTTTTAAACGCGCTGTGATTTTCTCAATGCTTGAGTTAAAAAAGTAAAAAAAAAAAATTTTCTTGTGAGAAGAAATAGAAGCTTTAAAATCTTATTGATCCCAAAAAGAAAAAAAAAAGTCCACAAACTGGATTCGCTCAAGCTGTGTTAACCTAGCTGGGAGGTGCTTGTTATACCTGCTTAAAACCAAATTATAACTGGAATATTATCCCAAAAAGAATTTTTTTTTTTCATCGCTTTTTTTTTTTTTTTTTTTTTTTTTTTTTCTCTCACTCTTTCTTAATTGAAAAACTTTTTTTATACACAACAACTTTTTTTGGTTTATTTTTTTTAAAGAAGTATTATATTAAAATTTTTTTGGATTAAAATCAAAGAAGTTTTTTTTTATATTTTTTATTTACAATTATTATAATTTATTAAAAAAAGAGATTTTCAAATTTCAATCAATTCATTTGTTTTTTTTTTTGTTTCTTTTTTTATATTTTTTTTGACTATATTTTTCTTTATTACCTTAATTTGAAAAGTAGAAAAAAAAAAAGAATAGAAAAGACATAAAGAAGCAAGACTTTTTTCTTTCAAAATACAATCTATTATTTATTATTTATTTAAAAAAAAAACACTACTTGTTTTCATTCAAATTAATTGAAAATAAGTAACATTAAAAAAGAGAGAAAGAAAAAACACCAGAAAAAAAATATTATATAACAAAAATGTCAACAGAAACTCGACACAGAGGTGGATATAAAACCAATAACAATAATAAAAAAAATAATCAACTTGATGAAGAATCAAGAAAATTGAAACAACAATTTGGTTCAGGATTATCATCATTACAAGAATTATTTCCAGATTGGAAAGAAGAGGATTTATTAGCAGTATTAGCAGAAACAAATGGTGAAATTGAACCAGCAGTTATTAGAATTACAGAAGGTCATGCTAGTCAATGGGGTGAAGTTAAAAAAAAGAAGGATAAAAAACCAAAAGATGATGGTTTAAAGAAAGATACTGATTCATTGCATTTTAATAAACATACTAATCATAATAATAAAAAATTCCATCATAATAATAATAACAATACTAGTACACATCATAAAAGTTCTTCTACTAATACAAGTCGACCAACTTCTTCAAAGAAACCTATTACAAATAATACAAATAAAGTTAATACCACTAATAATTCAACTACTACAACAAATACATCAACTGAAAAAAAGGTTTCATCTGTTCCAAGTTCTACTCCTGTATCATCTGGTAGTGGATCATGGGCTGCTGCATTAAAGAAAGATCAACAACAACAACCACAACAAGAAGAACAATCTGTACAAATTGATAATAATACTGAACAATTACAAGAATCAAATGAACAATTACAACAAGAAGAAGAATCACAAGAATCACAACAAGAATCACAACAAACTGTACAAGAAGAACAACCAAAAGAACCTGTTAAAGAAAAAATTGATACTGCACCAATTTCAAATACTTCAGTTTCATGGGCAAGTGTTGCTGCACCAAAGAAACCAGCTCCTGCTGTTCCTCAACCTCCACAAGCTACTAGTAATACTAATACTCAAGCTAATAAACCACCAGTATCATTACCACCACAACAACAACCTGTTCAACAAGTTCCAGTTCAACAAGAATCAGTTCAAGAACAATCACAACCACAACCACAACAACCTGTTCAACAACAACAACAACAACCAGTTCAACAACAAGAAGTTCCAGTTATTTTACCACAAACTCAACCACAACCATCAGTTGAACGAGTTGGTGTTCAATTTGGTTCATTAAATTTACAAGAAGATTATCAAGAAGATCAAAATGAACAACCACAACAACAACAACCTCAACCAGTCCAACAACAACAACAACAACAACCAGTTCAACAACAAACTCCACCACCACAACAACAACAACAACAAGCCCAACCACAACAACCAAATATGATGCAAATGCCAATGCAAAAACCAATGGATCATGCTTTTGCTCAATATGCTTATCCACAACAATTCCAAGGTTCTTATGGTATGCCAACTGATCCTTATGATCAAAGATCTCAATATGCTCATTTTTATAATCAATTCCAACAACCAACTGCTGATGCTTTTGGTAATCAAAGATTTGGTACTACTGGTTTACCAACTGCTGCAACAACTAATGGTGATAATAATTCTGGTTCTCCATCAGCAACTCAATCACCAGCTGCTAATAATGTTCAACCAGGTCAACCAGCTAATGCAGCAGCAGCTGCTGCTGCTGCCGCTGCTGCAGCTCAACAACAACAACAACCATATCAACAACAACAAATGAATCCTTATTATATGAGTCCTGCTTATGCTGCTTATTATTATCAAACTTATGGTGGATATAATCCACAACAAGCTGCTGCAGCAGCTGCTGCTTATAATCCTCAAAATAAGAATTTTTTTAATCAACAATCTTATTATGGTATGGATACTAGACAATATCAACAACAACAAACAAATCAATCAACTAATCAACAAACTCCACAACAACAACCAAATACTTTAAGTGGAATTAGTGAATTTTTACAACGTGATGATTCAAATTCTAGTCAACAACAACAACAAACAGCATCTCCACAACAAATTCAAGCTCAAATTGCACAACAACAACAAGCTGCTGCTGCCGCTGCTGCTGCTGGTTTCCCAATGGGTCAAAATTTGTATAGTTATGCTGGTTATGGTCATTATGGTCAACAACCACCAATTCCACAACAAGTTCCTCCACAACAACAACAAGGTATGCCACAACAACAACAGCAACAACAAGTTCCATCTCAACAACCACAACAAGGTCAACAAGGTCAATCAGCTGGTTCTAATGGTCAACAACAACAAGGTGGTTCAAATCAACGTCAATGGTATTAGATGAGATCTTTTGATTTGATTTAACTTGTTTTTATTAGAAATTTTAAATTATTTTTGTAATTTTTGATTTATTTTTTTATTATTATAAATATCTTTATATATATTATTATTATTATTATTATTATAATTAATTGTTTATTTTTTGAATTCTTTTTGATTAATATTTTGTAGATTGTAATTTTGAGGCATATAACTTAGTACTTGGGCATTTTTTTTTTTTTCAACGACATGTTGTAGATGCTAATGGCTCTAACACGAAAAAATTTAAAGGTCCAGTATTTATCAGGTTCAGCTTTTTATTAAAATTTGATTTTGAGATACCAATTGAGTCTATTTTTTTTTGCCAATTCTTTTCAATTATAATTAATAGATTTTGGGGTAGAATAGTGGTTTTTATAGGCACAGTATTAGCACTCAATTACGCGTTTATTCATGCATGATCAACGACAAATTGTAGATGTCACTATTCATAAAAAGCTATAATATACCAAAACAAAGGCCAATGTATATTCAATTCTTATCATAAATTGAATTCGATATACCATTTGTATGTCTAGCTTTTGCGCTTTACAATTTTTTTTTGTACATTATGGGTTTAATTGTGATTTTTAGGGAGTATTTCTCAGTACTAATGCCATGTTTTCATGATCAATTAGTTGTAGACATTAATACATTCAATTCTTATTAAAAATTGAATTAGGTATACTATTTGGATGTCTAGTTTTTTTTTTGAACTTTACATTTTTTTGTCCATTATGGGTTTAATTGTGATTGTTAGGGGTATTTTCTCAGTACTTAAGTCATTTAATTTCAAGATCAATAAGTTGTAACCGCCAATATATCCAATTCTTATTAAAAATTAATTGAAATTGGTATACTATTTGGATATCTAATTTTTTGAACTTCTAGTACTACAACTTCATTATCATATATAGTTTGGAGAACTACTTTTTCAGCTCCTGTCAATTTTACTAGAGATTTAAAATGGGTTGCATTGTGATTTTAGACATATATATATACTGTGTACTATTAGCACTAAGGCCTAACTTTTCATGATCAACAAACAACTTACAGACATCAATTCTTATTAAAAATTGAATTAGGTATAACATTTGGATATCTAGTTTGTTGATATTCTAGTACTAAAATAACCTTCATTATCATATATATACTTTAGAGAATATTATATGGTAAATTGATACTTTGGATATATCTACGTTTTCTGAGCTCCTGTCAACTTTTTAGTAGAGTTTTAAATTGTGTTGCATTGTGATTTTAGACATATACACTTGTACGTATACTATAGTATATATACTTTATATTATTATTAGCACTAAGGCCCAATTTTCCATGATAAATAAACAGGTTGTAGATCGACATCAATTCTGCAGTCATGATTAAAAATTGAATTTGGTATATCACTTGGATATCTAGTTTTTTTTGAACTTCTAGTACTCCAATTTCATCATCAGTTGCTTCATAATTAATCAACAGCTTAAAGTTCAATGTACTTCAACTAGATCAACTGCTTCTATAGTATATACTCAAGGCTCATCAACTATAAATTCTACTAGTGATGCTTCATCATCAAGTGCTCATCAAGTTACTAGCTATTACATGACCAATTGCTGCTAGTACTCCAGAATTTTCAATTTTTTTTGTAGATTTTTGGGTTGATTGTGATATCTAATATCTTTAGGCGTGTTATTAGTACTTGAGCCATTTTTCATGATAAACACAGTAAGTCGTAGACACCACTGTTCATAAAAAGGCTCTACCAAAATAGCCTCCTATCATTCAACTCCATTAACAATTAAATTCAATATACATTTTGTATATTCAATTTCCCTAAATATACTAGAAGAAGAGTTGTCAATGATCATATATAAAGCTTATATTTTTCAGCCCAGATTTTTGCCAAAATGTTCAATACTCAATTGCTGAGGATCTTTGAGTACAAGACTGTAAACGCCAATGTCATAATAGTTAACATTCTAGTGTACCATGACAATTTAAAACAAGTCCGTCTAATACAATATATTTGAATTCGATTAAAAATTGACTTTGATATGTCATTTGGATATCTGATTAATGCTGGCTATTTTTATGTACAAGCTAAATAGCAGTGTTTGAAGAACAATTATAACTAAGCTCAAAATGTGGGAGATATCAACAGAGATTGAAGTTTATGTAATAGTATACTAACATTTAGATATGTGTTGAAAGGATATTTTATTATATATAACTAGCTATAGAATAGAATACTCCTAGTTTTTGTATTTAGTATATATAGTATACATAGTATATATAAGGTAGTCATGATCAATTGGAACTCGAGTAGACCACATAAATAAATTTCTGGCTTAAATTTATTAGTGTACAACACTATTAGGCTAGCTATCTTCACCTAATAGATTTCATATTTTTCCATTTTTCAACAATTAATCCACATACATGCATATACAGTATACTAGAAAAAACAATTCAATATTATGAATTCTGTAGGACAAATTCGTCATAAGAAATAGCTGATTAATATTTTTTTGATTTTTTATAATTAAGTAGCTGCTTTAAGTTATAACCATTGGTGCTACAATATTTTAAAATGACATCTTGATTGATGTACATTAACTACTCGAGATCAATTGAATTCGGAATTGAATGAAAGTCTTTTTCCATTTTTTTTTTTTTTCCAATGGATTAAAAGATAAATTTCTTTTCTAATAATTATATATTATATATTATAATGACTAAATTTTAACCATCTTTGTATCTTTTAAAAGATTATAAAACCATTTTTTCTTTTAGAAAAGCCTGCCACATCTTGAAAAAGTTTTTAGCTATTCAACGTGTACAATTCCACACGATATCAATACTTTGGAAATGATAATTCTTTAAAAAAAATGATAAAAACGCGCGTTACAACAAACAATTATATAAATTAGAACAATTTCTTTTATGATCTTCTTTCAAGTTCATGAAAGAGCAAGAAATGATTTATTCAAGTTCATGAAAGAGCAAGAAATGATTTATTTGTGGGCTCTTTGATAATATCATATACAAAGGTACTACGGTAATTACAACTCTTATGTGAGAATAATACAACTCAACCTACCTAATCATGTATTATAACTAAAACTCCTACAATAATCGATACTAACATTAAAAAAAATAACACCACTACAAACTTGTTCAAACGACAAAACTATTCATTAAAAAAAAATCTATTATCATTAAAAAGTTACCTAAAAAAGTTATTAAATTATTGATGAACTTGAACACCAACTCTTTCATTTGCTAAAATATCAACTAATAAAGGACTTGGAGTATTATCTTTTGAACTTTTTGTACTTTTAAAATTTCTAATATCCATTAAATATTTATCAAATAAAAATGCAGAATCTAATGGACCACCTTTAGCTTCTGGATGGAATTGAGTTGAAAAAATAGGTCTATTAATATGATACATTCCTTCATTTGATTGATCATTTAAATTAACAAAATATTCTTTAAAATCTTTTGGTAAAGAATCTTTATCAACAGCATAACCATGATTTTGTGATGTAATATGACATTTACCAGTTGTAGTATCTAAAGCAGGAATATTATGAGCTCTATTACCATATTTCATTTTAATAGTTTTACCACCAACTGCTAAAGCTAATAATTGATGACCTAAACAAATACCAAAAATTGGACCATCATAAGTATCCATTGTTTTTTTTAAATGATAAACAGTTGAAGAACAATGAGTTGGATCACCTGGACCATTTGAAATAAAGATACCATCAAAATGATGAGCAATTTTATGAATTGGATAATCATATGGTAAAACAGTAACTGAACAATTTCTTGAAACTAATGATCTTAAAATATTTTCTTTAACACCACAATCTAATACAGCAACATGATAATGTTCACCAGTTAAACTTGGTAATGCTTTAATATGAAATGGTTGTTTAGTTGTAACTTTATGAACTAAATTAATTTCACCAGGATCAATAAATGCTTCATCTTCATCTGCATCATATTCTTCACCAACTGTAATTCTACCTAATGATGAACCTTGTTCTCTTAAATAAGTAACAATTGCTCTTGTATCAACTCCAGTAACTGCAGCAATTCCTTCTCTTTCACACCATTGACCTAAACTTTCAACTGCTGTCCAATGACTATATTTTAATGCAGCATCTGCAACAACAATACCAGAACATTGAACATGAGGAGATTCAAAATATTTTAATAAATTATATTCATCTTTAACATTTGATGGTACACCATAATTACCAATTAATGGTTGTGTAAAAACTAAAATTTGACCTCTATAAGATGGATCAGTCATTGATTCTGGATATCCAACCATACCAGTTGAAAAAACTGCTTCACCTGATACATTAGTATTAGCACCAAAGCTTTTACCATGAAAAACTGGACCATCTCGAATTGTAAAAGTAGCTCTATCTAATACATTATTTTGAAATAATGAAGCATTTTTAATACTATTAGTTGAATTATTTGTAGTATTTAATTGTCTTGTTAATAATTTTGAAATTTGTAATTGTTTTTTAAAAGTATTTTTAAGCATTGTTGGTTTTCCAAATATGATCTGCGATATAATCTTGACAAGTAAATAAAGAAACAAAGTTCATAAAAACTGTTTTTTAATAAAAAGAATTAAAAATAGGAAAAGAAGATTTTGACAAGGTTTGGAAAAAAAATAAAAAAAGAGAGAAAGAAAGATCTGACTGGATATTTATTTTATCAATTATTGACTCATTCTTTGATAAAAAAAAAAATATTATGGCCTGTAAGAATTAAGAGCTTAAAGAAGAAAGGCTTGAGTGAAATGCGCAAGCGAAGGAAAGCTTTTTCTTTAAGCTGAGATAAGCCAATTAGTACTGCTTAAACATATCAATTTTGCGGGTAATCGCGATCTGGAAATGTGTAATTTTATGCACTTTAAAATTTTTTATTCTCAGCCTTACGAATGACTAACTGAAAAATTTTGAAAAAAAAAAAAAAAAAAATCCCGCCCCAATTGTAAATCAAAAAAGTGAAATTTAAATTACAATTACTGTAGGTAACTGCCACTTGGAGCCTCCAATTACCATCAGTAAACTTGTCATTTGATACCTAAACTACAGATTTTGAAAGAATAAATTTAGTCGGGTTTTAAAATTGCATAGATCATTATAAAAAAAAAGGTGGATGGATGTCCCAGGTACATAATTGATTTAATTAGGCATCCATTCATGCTAAGTAAAAAAAATAAATGAAGGTTTCGTGTTGATCCGAATTTTTCAAGCACCAAGTATCAGATCTATCTATGTAACTATCCCAAATAAATCTAATTGATAGATATTTTCAAAATAGATTTTCGGATGTCCAATAACAATTTTGGAATCGTTTCAAGATCTGATCCGAATCACTACTACCTGGTAAGCTACTGAGAAGTAAACAGTACACCACAAAACTAAGTACATACCATTGAGGTAAACAAATAAATACAATTTCTAAACCAAAATATCCAAGACATCTATTTCTTTTGTAAAAAGAAAAAATTTTCCCAAGCCTAAATTAACCAATTTCGTTCATTGAAATATCATATGCCCAAATTTAACCAAAATCATGAGATCAGAGAAATTCTAGTAGTAAAAAGTATTCATTAAAGTCTATAAAAAACAGTCTATCTATATATTCATCAAAAGGTTAGTATAAAAAAAAACGGGTCAGTGTAACTATGACATAAAAAGATCATTGCAATAAAAAGCGATACAATCAAAGATGTTCAAAACGAACGGTATTAAAAGTATCTAACGTACTGGTAAGTACGCTGCTCTAGTAAATAAAAAAGTTATCCTCATTCCCGTTAAAGAGAAAAAAAAAAAAAAAAAAGGAAAAAGAAGAATAAAAAATTCTTGAAAAATTTTTGAAAATTTATAGTCCAAAAATTTTCTTAGTGCACCAACCCGCGCACCTCACTCACTGGTAGCAGTTATTTTAATTTTTATAAGGAAAAGGTCTATCTTCACAAAAACCTTCATCACCATAACGACGTAAATCAAATTTCGAATCAAACCAATCCAATAATTCAATTACATTTCCACATTCATTCATTTCTTTTTTATCATTTTTATTTAATTCATTATCCATCATTTCACTAAAATGATGTTGAATTAATCTAAATGGTAAACCATAACACATAATTAAATACCAAAATTTTTCAATTGCATTCCAAGGAGTTGAATTATAACCAGCAAATAATGCAGGATTTTGTAAAATTCCTCTTGCAGACATAACACCATCACAACCAGTTAATTTAACAATTTCATTTGTTTTTATTAAACTAAATGCATCACCATTTGCAACCACAGGAATATTAATAGAATCTTTAATTAATTTAATTGCATCAAAATTTGGTTTAGTTCTTGATCTTTGAGATTTTAATCTACCATGAACAGTTAAAAAATCAGCACCTGCTAATTCCATTTTTTTTGCAAAATTAACAGTTTCATTTAAATCATTATGAATTCGAATTTTAACTTCAACACAAAATTCTTTACCAACTCTTTGTTTAATTGATTTTACCATTGATGCAACTAAATCTGGTTTTAACATTAATGCAGCACCAATTCCTTCTCTATTTTGTTCTTTAATTGGACAACCACAATTAATTCCAATTCCATCAACAAATGGTTTAATCATTTCTGCTGCTCTACTAATATCTAATTCATTTGATGCTCCAAATTGAGCTATTGTTGGTGTATCTAAATCATTTGTTGAAAAATCACTATCTCTTGCTATTTCATTTCTAACAAATTCTCTTGCTAATATCATTGGTGTATAAACAATATCACAATTATAATCTCGAACTAAATTTCTAAATGCTAATTTACTATATCTAACCATAGGTCCACTAATATGAACTGGTCGACCTTCTGCTTTGCATTTTTCAAATATTTTTAATGGGTGGACCATTCTCTTGTTCTTCTTTTAATTTTTTGGCTTGTATTGTTGGTTAGTTGTTGAATTGAATGATGAATGAAAAAATTTCAAACCATTAACGCGGGACTTTAGTTCAAGCACTGATTAAGTCACGTTTTTGAATTTTTTTATCCCAGTTTCAAATTTTTTCAGTGCGGCTTTTTTTTTTTTTTTTTTTTTTTTCATTAAAAAAAAAAAATCTTTACTCTTATCCCTTATCAACATCACAAAACAACCCATCACAACAACAATGGATGAACCAGTACAAAAAAAACAAAAAGTTGAGGAACAACCTCAATCCTCTCAAGAACGAATTAATGGGGTTGCACCAATCAAACCCGAATTCTTAATAAACCAAGAACAATCAAAAGTTGATCCAAATGAACAATTTGATGATGAAAATGAAGGTAATAATAGAGAAAATCAATCAAATCAAAAGAAAAATAATAAAAATAAAAAACAACGAGGTCAAAATAAAGAAAGAAGTTTAAAACAAGGTAGAGAAACAATTAAATTATGTGATTTTGTAAAAAATACTGGTGATCCAAATCAATGTAAATTTGGTACTGAATGTAAATTAGAACATGATGTTGAAAAATATTTATCAAGTAAAGAACCAGATTTAGAAACACCATGTCCAGTATTTGAAGCAATTGGATATTGTCCATCAGGATTAAAATGTAGATTTTTAAAATCACATTTTAAAGATGGATTAGTTTTACAAGGTGAAAAAAAACCACAACAAGAATTTAATAGAATTGAAAGAGATACACAAATTAAAATGCAAAAAAAACAATATGATTTACCATTATCAATTGAATTAATGAAAATTTTAGATGATAAAAAAGAAAATGTTTCAACATTTATTGATCCACCAATTAAAGCAAATGAAAAAAAAAAATTAGATTTAAAAGGTAAAATGATTTTATCACCATTAACAACAGTTGGTAATTTACCATATAGAAGATTAATGAAAGAATTAGGATGTGATCATACTTATAGTGAAATGGCATTATCATTACCAATTATTCAAGGTCAAAAATCAGAATGGGCATTACCAAGAAGTCATATAAGTGAAAAAAATAATTTTGGTGTTCAAATTGCTGCAAGTAAACCATGGCAAGCAGCAAAAGCAACAGAAGCTATTGTTAAAGAATGTAGTCAAATTGATGAAATTAATTTAAATTGTGGTTGTCCAATTGATTTATTATATAGACAAGGTGCTGGTAGTGCATTAATGGATAATCCAGCAAGATTAATTAAAATTTTACAATCAATGCAATATGTATCACAAGATATTCCAATTACTGTTAAAATTCGAACTGGTACAAGAGATAAACATCCAACTGCTGGTAATTTAGTTACAAGATTAATGAAAGAAGTTAAACCACAAGCAATTACATTACATGGTAGATCAAGAGCTCAAAGATATACAAGATTAGCAGATTGGGATTATATTAAAACAATTGCTGATCAAGTTAAAGAATTACGAGAAGAAAGTGATGTTAAAACTAATATTATTGGTAATGGAGATGTTTATTCATATGTTGATTGGTATGATGGAATTGAAAAATCTGGTTGTGATAGTATTATGGTTGCAAGAGGTGCATTAATTAAACCATGGATTTTTGAAGAAATTAAATCAAAACAATTTTTAGATAAATCAGCAAGTGAAAGATTAACTTATATTGAAAAATTTGCAAAAAATGGTTTAGAACATTGGGGTTCTGATGATTATGGGGTTAATTTAACAAGAAGATTTATGTGTGAATGGTTAAGTTTTACTCATAGATATATTCCAGAAGGAATTTTAGAATATTTACCACCAAAAATTAATGATAGACCAAAACCTTTTGTTGGTAGAAATGATTTAGAAACTTTATTATCATCATCTGATTATAAAGATTGGATTAAAATTACAGAAATGTTTTTAGGTAAAGCATCTGATAATTTTGAATTTACTCCAAAACATAAAAGTAATGCATATTAAGAAACTATATATAAGACTAATCATTTTTTTTATCATTAGATTCATTACCATTAACTTTATCAGCAACATCCATATATTCTCTTGATAAAGCACTTGCTTGTTTTCTCATAGTTTCCAAATCCAAATCTTTTTGTTTAACTAATTTTTCTAATCGTTCAATTTCTGCTTTATCACTACCATTTGAATGATCAGTAATTGGAGCTTTATCACCTAATTTATCTTCCATATTCATTAAATCAACAACTAAAACATAAGTTCGATTTAAAATTAATGATAAAAATAATGTAAAACCACATAAATACATATTTCTTTGTGCATAAAATTTTCTTGCTTGAACTTCACTTCTATCACTTGCAATAAATTGATGATGATTTGAATTTTCCAACATATTAGCTGCTTCAATTTGAACTCTATAAACTCTATTAACAGAATCAATAAATAAAATTAAAATAAAGATAAATGTAAATCTTAATGTATATGTTACTCTTGCTAATAATGCTGATGTATGTAAAATTGATAAAACTTTTCTTCTTAAAGTTTTTGGTAATGGTGTGACTAAAAATAGAAATGAAAACATTTCAACAATTAGAATTACAAAAACTAATGTATAGTATAGGGTCATGGTAGATTTTTGTTCTTTTGGTTTTTTTTAACTATAGTCGATTTGTCGATTGTGATGTTCGAATGGAGAAAGAAAAAAGTGGCGAGTGAAAAAAAAAAAATGTAGGAATGATTGGGATATTTAAATGTTCTTTGTAGAGAAAAAAGAGAAAGAAGCAATCGTGGAAAATACTTTTAAGTGTAGTCAGAAAAATTTTGTTTGTGCGTTGTTTATTTGTAAATAAATAAAAGAAAGTGGCTGGTATTGTTGCTCACTCAATATTCTCAAGCGGCGGTAGTTCTTTAAGCTTAGTCTAGTGCGCTAATATTCTTTTTTGGTATATAATAAAGCATATGATGTCAAATAAAAAGACTCGTTGTTGCCGACCCGATCATGAAAACCCGTTACGTATGCTTTATCATAGATCGATCAGTACTAAGAATAGCTTGGTCCATGACAATTTACAATTATGACGAGGGTATTACTCTCAATTGATTCATTGGACATGTTCAATTAGACTACCACGTACTTCTATCTGATATGATGTCGACTACTGGTATGAAGGATCAAGTATGCAAGTACTTCTAGAAAGCCTAATTCATGATGTATTGATCCAACTTTATCAATTCTAGAACATTACAAGCCAATGTACACTCACTCAAACAAAGAAAAAAAAAACTCTACAAAAACTTATCAACTAATAATGTAACAAAAAATATATTAAATATATATAAATAAATTAATTAAATAAATTACAATTTATTTTGAGTATTAAAAACACCCAAAATTCTAGTAATATCATCTTTCATAGTCTTTTCACCTTCTCGTAACCAAACTCTTGGATCAAAGTATTTTTTATTTGGTTTATCAGCACCTTCTGGATTACCAGTTGGATTCATCAAATAATCCTTCTTGTTCAAAACATAATCTCGAACACCAGTTAAGAAAGCATATTGAGCACCAGTATCATAATTAACTTTAACAACACCATTTTGAATAGCAACTTCATATTCTTTATCAGTTGAACCTGAACCACCATGGAAAACTAAATATAATGGTAATTCTTTTTTATTTGATGAATCATGTTGTTTAGCATAAACTTGATGTTCACCTAATAATTCTGGTTTCAATTTAATTGGAGCAGCATACATACCATGAACATTACCAAATGCTGCAGCAATTGAGAAATTTGGTGAAATTTTTGATAAAGTTTCATGAACTCTATAAACATCTGATGGTTGAGTAACTAATTTAGATTCATCAACATGAGAATTATCAACACCATCTTCTTCACCACCAGTAATACCAATTTCCATTTCCAACCATTGGTTCATTTTAGCTGCTCGTTCAAAATATTTAGCAGTAGTTGCAATATTATCATCATGTTCTTCTTCTGATAAATCAATCATATGAGATGAAAATAATGGTTCACCAGTTTTTTTAAAATATTCTTCATCAGCATCTAACATACCATCTAACCATCCTAAAATTTTCTTAGCACAATGATCAGAATGTAAAACAACTGGAACACCATAAGTTGGTGCAATTGCTCGAATGAAATGAGCTGCTGCAACTGAACCTTCAATTGATGCTTTATTTTGTTTATTATCAACACCTTTACCAGCAAACATTGCTGCACCACCATGAGAAGTTTGTAAAATAATTGGTGATTTGTTATCTCGAGCAGCTTCTAATGCTGCAATAACAGTACATGATGCAGTAACATTAACTGCTGGAATAGCAAATTTATGTTCATGAGCATAATCGAATAATTTTCGAACGTCATCACCAACAATGACACCAGATTTTCGGCTTAAAACGTCAGTACAAGGCATTTTGTTTTTTTTCTTTTAGGTTGTGTTAGTATGGATTATACTTGTAGAGAGAAGAAAAAAGAGAGAAAGAGAAAAAAGGATTCAAAATTTTTTTGGAGCAAATAGAGTGAGTTTTATACTTTTTTTTATTAAAAAAAATTGTTTTCGTTGTTGTTTGTTTATTGTGTTTAGAGAAGAAAATTGTAATAACGGTGTTTGAAAAAAGCAATGAAAAAAAAAAAAAAAAACGGGCCACAAAACAACGAACAAAAAAGATTTTTGATTCAGTTTGGTTTTATGTAACCTGTAGGTTTATTTTTTTTTTCAAAGCTCTCTCGCACTTGAAAATTTTTTTGTTAAAAAAAAAGGGTGCAAAAGAAAATCATCCGATTAGACAAGGGAAAAACAACTTGAATTGAAAAAAAAAAAAAAAAAAATAGCACAGAAATTATATTCCGGCCGTGTAATTAACGTGCGTGTTGTTTATTATAACACCACTTGATAATTTTTTTTTTTTTTCTTCCAGTTTTTGTTGCCTGACACCTGTTTGTGGCTAGAGTCGGATAACAAAATTTTTTTCTTCTTCTAATGCATTATAGTATAATACAACATGTTGATAAGTTTGTTCGTTCTTGCACGTTGCGTCATTCCTTTTTTTTTTTTTTCATATTGATCCAATCATTGATTCAATTTTTTTTATTTCAATCATCATAATCAATTCAATCAGGTTATCAATCTAATAGCGTTAAATAGCCCGAATAGAATTGAAAATGTGCAATTTTTAGCATAATTTTTATTCGGTAAAAGAAGAGGTTATCTCTATGCATTATGTACAATGAACGGCTTAATTAGACCCTGTTCCTGTAATTACACACGAGATTTTTTTTTAACACTTCTTGTAATACCCAACAAATTATTATAAAAAAATTGTAATATTAAAAAAATCATGATGATTAAAAAAAAAAAAAGAATTTGATGGATGATTGATTTCCGTTGAGACAAAGAATGACTACTTACTCACCTTTTTATTTTTCTTTTAATAATACGAATCGTTTTTTTTTTTCTTCTCTATTATAACACACATCTCATCTCTAATTATCCAATCTTGAAATATTTTTTTTTTTTTACTCTCTCTTTTTATTTTCTCCCTGAGATTTATTATTCTTGATTATTATACTTACAAATTAAAGTTTTGTTTGTTTGTTTTTGAAAAAAAAATTAACAATAATTCAAGAAAGGAAGAAAAAAGAGAAAAAAAATTTTAGAAGAGGAAATAGTTTGATATTTATAATTTTTTCAATTGCGGGGAGGTTTATGTTGTTCTAATTAAACGCTAGTTTGTTTATAGACGCTATATAATTATAGTATTATGATAGTTCCGATAATTTATCGATGATGGTTTTGTAATTTTTCAAGTAACCAAGTGTAGTGGTAGAATGTAAACAGTTTAATTGGATGAAAAAAATTCAAAATGTAAATAATGATGTGTGGTAAGCGCCACGAAATTTTTTTTTTTTTGCTTTGCGAAACAATAATAATAATAGTTTACAGCACAGTTTAACTAATTTAGTTACTGCATGCCGAAAAAAAAGGAAACACAGCGAAGTTTCTGTTACAAATAGAGCCTACAATTATCGTGTTCCAAGCATAATCTAGTAGTGCGAAAAATAAATAAACAAACAAACAAGACCCAATTTTTTTTGAGTCTAAGAGATGAAAAAATGACTATGAGTATTTTTTCGCCCTGAATTTGAATAGTGACAGAAAAGTTTAAATGCCTGTTTGACCAATTGCAATTGTTATAATTGTTCTAGTCTGTTGTATTTTTTGGAGCCTATTCATTGGTATTTTGTCCGTATAGAGTGTAGTGAGTTATAATCGTGCTTAATTATATACGGTAATAAACTACTCGGGCTCAGTATATATTTAAAGTACGCTAATTTATTATTTTCCAATCGATCGACAAAAAGTTAAAAAAAGTTGGGGTAACGAGAGTTAGAAAAAAGCTCATCAAAAAGTGCTAGCTAGTCTATAGCTACAGTGTAGTCTGGTGCTTACTACTACTACTACTACTGGTAATTTAGACTGTAAGTGTGGAAACTTGGTAACAACAACAAGTGTTCAAGTGTTCGTGTTTGGTAATGTTCCCGTACAATCCGTGTAATTATCGCGGTTGGGTCTAAGTGGGTGGGTTGGTTTGTATTTTTAGTGCACCACTCTAAGTTAGTGATGTTGAAAAAATATTTATTATTTGGTAAACAATAAAAAAACACCAGCCACATAATGAATTTGAACCTGTATGGATAGATTTTTTCTATTCGCCTTGGTTCGAATTCTATTTGGTTTTACCGAGAATATCCCATTGGTGGTACTGGTAACTTAAGCTTATTCTGTTTCAGCAAACTTTAGTAGTGTATATATATAGAAAAGCAATTGTCTATGATAATGATGTACCAATAGCTGAGCATATTATACATATATATGATACCATGATGGATGTCAAAGGATGTCCTAAAGCTCTAATGCAATTAGTTGATTGTTTAGCAAAAAAAACATCGATATTTGATTGCGGAGGAATCTCAAAAGATCATTGTACCACTGGAACTTAATCTTGAAACTTAAGAAAATAGAAGAATTTTCGATTCTTAGTTATTGGGGAGTATATACACAAATCTGCTCAAAAGAGAACTCAAGATTTATTTTTATTGTTAGATGTCCTTATAGATTTAGTTTAATGAACAGAATACCAGTATATCTATAACTTGAGTAATAATTACGCAATTGGTTTTTTTGGATCTGTGGAATCTACGTCCATCATGGTCTAACTAAGCTGGTACAGTAGTACAAGGATACATTATCATTATGATTGTACCAGGTATACTATAGTAGCAGTACCTGGCAGTCTGTGGTATCTATATCGATACGTTTTTGAACGTTATACTAAGCTAATATTGATTCAAGGTTTGCCTGAGTTACTCAATTCAGGGTACCTTTCTTTTCTAAGGAGAATTGAGACATATTATTGTTGTAAAAATTTTAAAAGGAGGTGTTTAATATATATCTAAATTCTTGTATTACTGATGACCTGACATCTTTAATGATTCTAATAGGATACCGTCTATGGTATACTGTCATTGCATATATATCTGATCTAAGTAGGTCCAGTGTTGAAAATATTCAGAAAAAAATAGGGTTTGAGACATAATTGGTTAGTTTTCTTAATATTGTATCCATCATATGATGATGCCCTTAGTATTAAGTAGTATTTTGTCGTTAGTGGACCAACTATCGTCACCAATTTAGAAACCAAACTACCAGGTACTTTACAGGTATTGATCAAAAATATTTCAGTTGGTGCACTCTGAGAAAATGCGTGCGCAAGCGATGTCTATTTTTCAGTTTTTACTTTTTACTAGTTTGTACATTGATGTACTACCATCACTGATCATCCTACCAGGTACCAGGTATAATTTACAAAAAATCTTATTTACCCCACAATTTATTTTCAAAAAAAAACCTTAGCCATTAAAACTCAAAATAATATTAATGACTACTGGTAAAAAACAACATTAATTTACTATAGAAAAACCCTATTTATTTGAAATATTTAAAACTATTATTAATAATTACCCAGAATCTAATCATAGTTAGTTTGTATCTTTTTTCTTTTTAAATTTATTTTTTAATTTTTGAAATGCATTTGATTTTTTTTTTTTAGAATTTGTTGAATTATCATAATCATTATAATTACTACTTGATGAAGTATTAGTATTATTATTGTTATTATGATTGTGAACATTTTTTTTATTAACATTCAATGCATTAACTGGTTTAGCAACATAACAATTATCAATTTCAGGATCTTGATATCTTTCACTTAATTGATTATTCCCATATAATGTATTATTAGTATTTTTATTACTTTTACTTAATTCATCTAAACTTGGATGTTGAAAAATTATATCTGGTACATCTTTATATTGATCAGTTTCATTTTGATCATTTAACCAATTATTAATTCTTTCTCTTCTTGCTTGTGATAATAAATCATAATCTTTCATTGAATTAAATGTATCATTATTTAATGATTTATATTGATTTCTTTTTTGTTGATGATTTTTATTATTATCATTAGTATCTTTTTCATGTTCATAACTTGATGTTGATTTATTATTAATTTTTTTCTTCTTCCTTTCTTGACTCTTTATTTTTAAATCATTATATTCATCTTTTGATATTTTTGGATATTTACAATAAGGTCCAATTGGTTTCTTATCAACTGGATAATGATTTGTTGATTCATCATCAGGGTTTAATGTATGACGGGTATGATTTGATTGAGATGTTGTATTAGTATTAGAATTGGTATTTGTTGTATTAGTAAAAGTAGTTTTTTGACTTCTTGTTGATTTAGTATCATCATTAATAATTATAATAGAATTTAAAGGTTTTGTTGGTATTGATGATGATTCTTTGGAATTTTTTGAATGTTTTGAATATTTTGAATTATTAGTACTAATAGTTCTTGGTAATGAAGATTTTGATTTTGATGGTTCTATATCACTACCATTACTAACTGGTGTATTTTGAGGTTTTGGATGATCATTATCTCGTAAATAATTACGGAATTTATCCCAAGTTGTAAAAGATTGTTGTTCTGATGCTACAGTATTTGGTATTGATTCTGAATCGTTATCATGATCATTATCATGATCAGAACTATTTGTTAAATTTGGTACAACTTCACTCATTTTGAATTATATTATGGTTTTTTTTGTGTTAATCTCTAGAGTTGGACTAGGAAATGGAGGGTTTTCATAGAGGTATTGTTCTTAATATATGCGAATTAGCGCGTTATAATGTTTTGTCTATTAATTGTAGTAAAAATTAATAATAAAGAATATTGTCGTGATTGTTTGGGAGAATAAACAAATACACGGCTGGATGATAGTGCACAATATGGTGGATCAGAATCACCGTGACTCAGCACAGCACAGTACAGAGTGTTTTTTTTCCAACACCAATAAAAATTCAATTATAAATAATCTGCAACCCCCTACACAAAATGACAACCACTTCTATATCAATATCAAGAACAACATGACAGATCAAATTAAAATATCAGATTCAATATTATGGGAATTTGTTACAGAACAATTTAATAACAAAAAACCATTATCAATTGATTATCCTAATTTATGGGCAACTTATCATAAAGTTTATATTATAACAGATCAATCAAATAAACAATGGTATTTAAGAATTTCAAGACCAGCATTACCAGCAACAAAGACTCTTAATGAAGTAGCATGTAT
Source organism: Blastobotrys capitulatus (assembly GCA_030564325.1). NCBI lineage: Eukaryota > Fungi > Ascomycota > Dipodascomycetes > Dipodascales > Trichomonascaceae > Blastobotrys > Blastobotrys capitulatus. Next base: position 14,289 of record JAJLUL010000067.1, on the reverse strand, counting down.
TAAATGGGTAAATGAAAATATAAAATCATGTCCAATACCAAAAATTCAAAGTTATGATTCAACTAATAATAATAAATTAGGTTATGAATTTATTATAATGGAAGCATTACCAGGTGATACAATTATTAATACAACCGAACCAAATTATAATAATATTTTAAAAAAATGTGCTCAAATTTTTGTTGAAATGGCATCTTTTACAATGGATAAAGTTGGTGGATTATCAATTGATAATAATAACAAGACTGTTCCTGGTCCTGTTATTGAAGAAGTTGGATATGAAATTGATGAAGTTTTTGATGGATTTAATTATGAAAATTTACAAATTGGTGGACCATTTGATACTTTAAAAGATTATTTAATAGCAAGAATTAAAAGAGATGTTAAAATTTTAAATAAATTACCTGATAATAAAGATGGTATTAATTTAAAAAAAATTAAAGAACAATTAAATTTTATTGAAAATAATATTCCTAATTCTGTTAATAATAAAAGATTAATTTTAGCTCATCAAGATTTACATTTTGGTAATATGTTATATTATAATAATGAATTATCAGGTATTATTGATTGGGAATTAGCATGTGTTATGCCAATTGATAGATGGGTTAAAAGAAATGTATTTGAAAGTACTAATGAAATACAACATTTAAAAAATAAAGAATTTAAACAAAATTTTTTTAATTATGTTAAAGAAATTAATGAAAAAATTTATAATGAAAGTTATAATTTAAATGAAATTTCTAATAAATTATTTGATATTATTAGTTTAAGTTTTTGGATTGTTAAATGTACTGTTATTAATACTCAGTTAGAAGATAGATTGAAATGGGTTGAATTTTTTAATGAAGCTATTGATAATTATAAGAAGGATCTTTAATAAATATAGAATATTTTGCATTATATAGATAATAATCAAGAAAATTGATTCAAAAGTTAGCTGTTTGAGCCGCGCGTAGAAGAATTTTTTTTGAATGATTAATGTTTCGAGTGTTAAATTCCAGGTTAGGTGTTCACCTTCTAAGTCAAAAAATACTTTCCTATTCCATGTCAAAAGATTCGTATACATTGTATGATAACTGATTCGAGGTCTAGCTAATACAACTAAGGGGTTCGCATAGATTTACCTTTTTTGATATCACGATTTGATTATGTTAATAGACCATTGGTGGCTGGTTTCATACCATGAATAACCCAGCTCACTAATTCTTAAGCCCTACTAATGGTCATGAATTAGTCCAATCATCCAGATCAAATAACATATTACCAATAAATCATCCATTGTATAATAGTCTACCATCCATCTGATTGAATATTCTTAAATATTGTTCTGAAAAAAAAAAAAAATACGATACAGGAACAGAAACCAATAATGCACTTGGCGGAACTAATTTCCCGTATATTTAACAGTGCTTGAGAACAGAACAGCCACTCGAGATCTTTAACGCTTGCTTGAACATGCCACAATTTTTTTTTAAAACAATGCATCAAAATATTATACAATACAATTTTTTTTTTTTTAACTACTAGTTTTTACCATCAAACCATCAACACAACAACACAATATAACTCTTTTCTATACCATGAAACATCGTGCTTGTGCAGCATGTAAAAGTAGAAAAATCAAATGTAATGGAGAACAACCATGTGATAAATGTTCAAATCAATCATTACATTGTGAATATATTAATAATAAAAAACCATTAAAACCAAGAACAAAAAGAGGAGCAATAATAACACAATATAAATTTGGAGTTAAAAGATATGATATACCATTTTTTAAACAATTTATAAATTCTTATATTGAATTTATTTATCCAGTTTTCCCAATAATAACACCAAAAGAATTAAAAGATTTATTAAATGAATTTGAAAGAAATAATATAGAACCAAATTCATTAATTTATTCAATTTTTGGATTAACAATAATGCATACCAAAAAAAATGAAGAAAATCAATTAGATGCAAAAAAATTAACAGAAATGGCATTAGATAAAAGAGGAATATTAAAACCAGGAAATTTTGAATCATTAAATTTAAATTCAATATTAACAATTGTTGCAATATCAAGTTGTTTAGTTGCATCAAATGAAATTGATTTAGCATGTTTTTATTTAAGAGAAGCAATAAGTTTAGCAATATTATTAAAAATTAATGAACCAATTGAAAATGATTTAATTGAAACTTCAAGAAGGAAAAGAATGTATTGGTTATTATATATTCATGAAAGATTTTTAGCAATACAATTTCATAAACCAATATTATTAAATCCAATTGATTTACCAGAATATGATAATATAATACCAATAAATATTCATGAAGGTTTTTTACAAATTATAAAATTATTTAAATTAGTTGATGGAGAATTTATAAATGCTTATTTAGGTGATTCATTAAAATTAAAAGATGATAATGAAGGAGGAAAAAAAATTACAAAATCTTGGATTGAAAATAAACAACAACAATTAAATGATATATCAGAATTTAAAAATTTAACTGAAATGCAACAAGCAGATTTAATAGTAACTCAACAATGGTTAAGAATGTTAATTTGGCAAATGGCAATATCAAGATATTGGTTAAATCATCAAGAGAAAGGTTATATGTCATTATTATTCCCAGTTGAAATTGCACAATTATTAAGATCATTATTTAGTAAAATATCACAAATATCAATTGAAGTTCATGGTTCATCAATTTTAAGAAAATTATTTGAATTAAGTATATCAATTGCTGATGTTATAACTATTATGCCATCAACAACTTGTATTGATGATTATTTATGGATTGCAAATTTTTTATTAAAACAAAATTCTTTACCAAATTATCAAAAAGATTTATTAAAAGAAAAATTACAAAAAATTCATCAATCAAATTATTCTTCTTCAAATTCAAATAGTCCAGAAACTCCTGAAACAAGTCAATGGTTATCATTATCAAATCCTCAGTTACCATCAATTGATCAAATTTCAGAACAATCACAAGATTTGTTAAGAGAGTTTAAATAATAAAAAATTATAAATAAATTAATAAAAAATTACATACTTTGTATATATACCTAAGAAAAAATTACCCGTTAATATCCCATATAAATAATTAGTACTTTAAACATCAATTAAAAAATTTGATGGAGCTAAACCTTGTCTACCAGTTGATAAAACTTCTGTAAACCACCAACCATCAGATTGACATAATGTTACTAATAAAATATCACCTTTTCTAAAACTAACTTCTTCAGGAATTGCTTGTCTATAATCATATGCAGCTCTACCATATCTAATAATTTTTTGACCATCAGATGTATGAGTTGGTAATTGTTGTGATTGTCGTTTGGAAGGTCTTGCACTTCTTCTTGATGCATGAGATGGAGCTGGTGATGCGGATCTTTGATAATGTTGTTGTGATGATGGATTTGGGGATGCGGATCTTTGATAATGTTGTTGTGAATAAGGATTTGGTGATACTGATCTATTTGATCGTGGTGGTTGTGATTGAGGTGGTTGTGGAGAAGGTGCTCTTGTTGGATAACCTTGATGATGATGAGATGGTTGAGGAGATGCACTTCTTCTATATTCTTGAACTTGTGAAGGTGCTGGTGATACACTTCTTCTATAAGGTTCTTGTGGTGGTTGAGGTGATACACTTCTTCTATAAGGAACATATTGTTGTTGTTGTTGAGGTGCTGGTGAAACACTTCTTCTAAAATTACTTGAAGGTTTTGGACTAACTGGTCTACTTGAAAAATGTTGTTGTTGTTGTTGAATAGGTTGTGGTTGTTCATAATGTTGTTTAATTGGTGATGCAGATTTAGATCGATGATGTTTTCTATAAGTTCGATTATTATCTTCTTGATCATCTTGAATTGGTTGTTCATAATAAAAAGATTTTGGTCTACCTTTTAATGTATTATTATAATCATTTCTTAAATCAACTTGAGATTTTGGTCTTTGCATTTCAAATAATTCACTTGTTTGTGAAGAATATTTTTGTGATGTTGATTCCATTTCAGTTGCTGTAAATGCTGGTTGAGGTGGTTGTAAACTTTTTTTTTTAATTGGTGATGTTGGAGTACTTGAATCACTATCAGTTTTTAATCTTTCTAATGCCATAACTAATGGATCATCTCTTGAAAAAGATTTGGTTGGTGAATTAGATCTTCTATCAAATGGACTCTTTGAATTAGATGTACTAACTCCTAAATCAAACATATTTTCTCCCATACTTAATACACTTCCTGAACTAATAGTTTTTTTACCAGATGTTGTTGATGGAGTTGATGATAAATCTTTTCTTGATCTATTTCTTCTAAATGGTGAAGCCCATGTTCTTTGTTTAGTTGGTGAAGGTGGTTGTGAAGATTGTGTTGGTTGTGTTGGTTGTGATGGTTGATAATTAGTCTTTTCATATTCATCATCAACTGAACTAATTGATGTTGAATAAACAGAACTATTTGGTGAAATAGCTCCTTGAATTGGTGAACTTTGTGCAGTTGATGTATTATCAACAGGATGTGCCAAAACAGGAATAGAATTATAATCTTGTTCATTTTCTGGTTCTGGTTCTTCTGGTTCTTCTACTTGTACTTCTTCCTGTTCTTGTCCTTCATTACTATCTAATTCAGTTGATCTATTAAAATTTGCAACTTTATGACCAACTTGTGCACTATCTCTTGAATAACCTTGCATAAAATTTACAAATTCTGGTGGATCTTGAATTTGATTACCAGTACCTCTTTCTCTAACAAAAGTTGCCAAATCTTTAATAACATCACATTTTTCTAATGCAACTCTAATATTTTCACATCCTTCATCATCACTAACACAAACTGTTGATACAATATTAGTATAAGCCCATAAATTACTCTTTAAAAAATTAATTCTTTCTTCTTCTAAATCTTGAAATTTATCACAACTATCTTTCCATTCTTTATTCCATCTATCAATTGTATCTGCTAAAACTCTTAATGCATTTTGATATTCTCTTTTTGTAAAATCAACTGTTTGATGTACTTTATCTAATTTTTGATTATTTCTTTCTAATTCTTTACCCATTAACATATTTTGTTGTGCATAATATCCATTAATTTTATTACAATCTGATTCAAATTTTGCTCTTGCTTTTTCAACAGTTTGATTTTGTTGTTGTTTTGCTTTTGTTAATTTTTCAATAGTATTTTGTTCTTGTTTTCTCCTTGATCTTATTGATGATGCAAAAGATTCTAATGGTTGATCTAATTGTGTTTTAATTTGTTGAGCTGATGCTGCATGAGATTTCCCCATAGTTTCTGTATTAGTTCTAATAACATCTAATGCTTGTTTTAATGTTCCACTTTCTGTTGAACCTAATCCTTTTCTTGACAATGCCAGCATTCGTCTTGAATATTCTTCTTCAATAGCTATTCTTTCTTTATAAAAATTATGAATTTCTTCTAAACATAATTTACTATCATGCATTTTTTGTAATAAATTGTTGACACCAGTGTCATCTTTACCCCAAAAGTTATTTGCAAATGCTATTTCGTTATCCATTTTGTTCTTTGTGAAATTAAGAAAAAGTTGATGTTAAGAAGATTAAAAAAAATTGGGGAAAGAGAGAATAAAAAAAAAGTGCAAAATGGTTTGTTTATTATTATTATTTAAAAATAAAATGGCTGGTTCATTATATGCGGCCGCTGTAGAATTTTTTTTATTTTGTGCACATCCAAAAAAATCCTAAACATACCGATTGTTTTTTTTTTTTTGGAAAAAATATATATTTTTTTTTTTTTGTTTTATTTATTTACTACCGAATTGGGAACGAGTCGCGCGCGATTTAATTGAGGATTTTTGGGCTCTTAACGAAGCTTAAATCAAGGCGTTGAAAGGTACTATAGCGGTACAACCGATCCGCCGCATCTTTTTTGTTTGTTGATACAGCAACTAATTACGGTAGTTTTTTTTGCTCTAAGTTACTATATATATTAAGTATTAGAGATTGATGATTTTGATTTGAGTGTCAATACATTAAAAGGGTTGTGAAAGGTGCACGAAATTGATAGATTTATGAAGAATATGATTGAATAAATTTAATATCTGATATTCCAGTCAAAAACGCGCGTTTTATGCACATATCATTCATATGTAATATTGCACAGTACTTCGTTAAGGAAAAATCACACACAAACAAGTTGCTAAGTTAACGTTAGAATGACGATGCTTGAAGGTATAAAAATCTTGAATCATTGATGAATTATTATATTTTTAATGAGGAATCTGTCCGATCTGAAATTATTATTTTATAATCTTGTAAATGAAGTACCTGGTATATTTTTTTTCTGACAGATCAATGCATTTGGTGATGGATATACTCTATTATCATCTAAACATTGTCTCGAGAGTATTAGTAGAATAATTTATGACAAACCTGATCATTACTAAACTTAAGATTATATTTGTTACCTGCCACCAAAAATACACGGTCTCGCTCTAAAATCACCAGGTCAAAAAAAACTTTATCTTCGAAACTTTTTAACTAACTTTAAATTTTTAAACGAGAATGAAAAACTTCTATAGCCGACTTTGGATATGTAATTGATTATTTAATAATCATTCTTTCAACATGATAATTAAATGTATACTAAGAGAATTTTCCTAGTTACACATTCTGAGACTAAAATAAAAATTAGGGTGGCTAGTTTATAAGTATTAAGTAACCACATGGCCACCAATTTTTTTATGCGGTATTAAGTACTTTAACCAGCCATTTGAATTTTTTTTGTCAAATGCACTGCCGTTACGAAGGATACAGATAGGTTATTATTAACTGACAAACCGTTATTTCTTTGTTTGAATATTAATAACGGATAGAAATTTATAGAATCTGATGAGAATTACTTCAATCTCAGGTAATAGATATGTTTGATTAATGGGCGATGTTTGATCAAATTTGATCAGATTGTTCGGATATAGTTTGCCACTATAATACTGTAATGTATGAATCTGTTAGGGACTTCTTTTTTTTTTTTGGATATTTTTCCAGATAAATATTTCAATATTTTATTAATAGATTCTTAAGTGCGTACCATTAGATTGGAATGATAGGGTATAATGCCATCCTGCACTCTGATGACCCTGAAAAAAATTTTGGAAATCCATGATTATTACTTTAATTTGTTTAAGCTTGGGTTTATGGAATTGTTGTTTTTGTTACCAACTGATTGTTAAATATTAATAAATTTCCAAGTTGATGTATCATAATCAGAATTTTTATTATCTTTGATTGCGATAATGAGCATCTTAACTATAAATTGACATGTCAATTTTAAAATATCAATGTTTATTTTTTGGAACAATGGATTTGGTTTCCATGGTGTATATTGTTACATAATATATTTCCAGATAATTGAATATAGAGGTGTATAGTCCTTAAGTTATGCCAGGGTTGTTTTGGTGTGCATACATTGTATGTTAGGGTGACCAATGGTGAAAAATCTAAATATAGATTGTTGTTATAGATCTATTGAATAGAAAAAATACTTTAAAAGAGTTCTTAGTACATTATAATAGCACGCTCGAGTAAAAAATATTATAATATTGATTGATCAGTTTGCCAGGTTAATTTAAATTATTTTCTCGATCGCGATGTGTACCAAATATACGATCCATATATATTATCTTATAATTATTAAAACAACTTAGTATACTGTATTTATATCTAATATTTATTAAAGGTGTGATCCTAGCTATAGCAGTGTCTTGCTTAGAACCCATTTTTACAATTTTGGAAAGATCTGCCACTCCTATAGACCACGGAATAGTCCATCTCCATCTTAACAGACCAAGTCTACAAGATTTTTCTTTTGACTACAAGAACGCGTTCAAATATCTATGATGCTTTTTTGTACTGTATATTTTTTTTTTCTACAACACAATAAATAAAAAGTACCTGGCACACTTGACTTTTTTTTTTCTAACCAGAAAACATAAAAGCATTTTTTTTTTTTAACCATAAAACCAATTTTTTCTTCACAACTAAACTATTTTTTTTTTTTGTAGTTTCTCTTCTTTAAAACAGTGCTATAAGCAAGACTAGATATTATTAAAATTAAATTCAATTAGTTATTTAATTACTTATTTTTGACGACTCATTGAACATCTGTTTCATGATCAAAATCAAATTGTTGTTCAGATTTTGTAAACTTCTCCTTTTCATCAACAGATAATGGTTCCAAAAAATTAATTTCTCTATCAGTATCATCTTTAATATTTTGTTGATACTAGATGTTGGTAATTCACTAAATCTTCTTCATTATTCTTCACTTGTTTTATTGCCATTGAGTTAAAAAACCAAAATAAAAACTTCTACCATCTTTTATATGAAAATTTTTGATCCAAAATTGCAAATCCTCCTTCTTCATTTTTTTTCATCTTGTAAACTAATTAGTTTATCATATCTCTTGTTTTGTAGCAAATTAGATTTTGGAATTGTTTGCTTTTCATAAATTGATAAATCCAGTGAATTGAATAAACGATTTTTCGCGTCGTCTTCTGATTTTATATTATATCCAGAAAATTTGAATGACTCTCTAATAAAAATTGTTAGCGATGTTTTCTTATATTTACAACTTACCATGAGTTTTGATTAACAATTCCATCTGTAGACATGGTTTTCAATGGTTTCTTCAAAAATTAAAACGCGATTATTGCATTAGTTGTTGTTGTTGGAAAAAAAAAATGATCGTGGTGAAAAAAAGAGAGGTGAAAGAAAAAGGATTTTGGGGGAAAGAAAAAAAAAACACCATTTCTATTTTTTTTTTTTTTTTTGGTTGGGAGTAATCTACAGGCCAGGCAGACTCGCAAAACATTCACCAGGTCCCGTTCCTAAAATCCATCGGTCCATCTGTTGTCCCAATTAGGCAAAATGGGTTTTCAGTTAGCGAAGCTAGCTATAGATATATGAACTGACCTTACTATGAACAATGAGCAAATATCGTCACTGTGGAGTTCATAGCTAGGACCACGATACCTGTACATTATTCAATTGGTGGACCAGAAAAAAGGCCTATATAATATATACATGTATATACTGTATATATTGATACTAACATTGGGTGAATTAAATTTATATATATATAGATCTAGCTATCTATAGTAACAATCAAAGTAAAAATATGAATGTCTACATGTACAATGTATTTGATGCATATTATAATATTCTACATGAGTTCATTCTCTGTAATTAAGAGTGGTATTACGCGTTTTTGGTATTAAAGATACATATGTTTCTTAGCTAATGATTGCATGCCTTTTTGTATATTAATATGAGAGAATGCTTGGAGATATTTGGAAGGCTGTTCATAATATTATATTATAAAACTGCTTTAAAAGTTTAAATGTATTGTAGTAAGGGTTTTATGATGTTTCAAATATTATAAAGCTTAAGCGAGAATGATTTGAGTTGTGAATATTTTTTTTCGATACCAGTGTAGGAACGTGTTTTGATTCTTGCATGTAAAATTGTTTTAACCAATTTGCATTGTAGCAAGGTTCATAGCAGTAGATTTTTTCAAACATCACTATATTTTACCACTTTGGTAATCTAAGATCGATGGTAAAACTTTGTTATGGTTGATATTGCTGAGTTTTTTTTTTTTTAATCCACAAATCCATATATGTCATTCAACCAACCAGCAGTGTATATACAGCTGTAGATATCATTATTAAATCACTAGAACATTCATTTAGTAGTAAAGCATCATATATTAGCTTTAAATTTACAAGTAATGCTATTTATTTAGAATTTCAGTAATTTATTATAGATATTCCATTTTTTTTATCCACAGTATCGATCATTTTGATCTAAAAAACATTATTACTGTAGATTTTCATCAAGAGCATCCAATTTCAAAATTAATTAACCACCATGGCAGCAGGTAAAATCTCAAGCTGGTGTATTATAAAATTATAATGAAACTTCAGGATGGTGTTATAACTTTGATTAAAATACTTTCGATTTTCAAGTTTCTCTTTCAAAGATATACTGGTTCAATATTATCAAAATATCAACAAAGGAATCTCATTTCTAAGTCTCGTAAATTTAAAAGTATAGTCATTGATGGTTCATTTTTTTTTTTTTTACTTATTAAAAATTGAACAATAACTTAGTACCATACTGGGTTGATGGGTATATTATTTGAAAATCATGCTGAATTGCATCTATTCAACCGATATCTAATAGCTAATAATCTGTACCAGTAATAGCCTATTAAATAAAGGTATTTTGCATGTTGAAATTTTGATTATCAGTCTTTGTAATTACAGTATCGATATATATAATATTATTAAGGCATACTGTATATGATTTCATGCAAGTAAATCTCTTGAATATATCACAAAGTTCTAATAACAATAGTAATTTAGCTCTTAGATAGTTTGTCGCGATAATACGCGTTAGAAAAAACTTCAAATCTTATATTGAATATCTAATACAAGCTTAAACATCGGATCGGAGTTTACCGCTTTTTTAGCCAACTAAACTAGAGCTCTTTCCCACATTATTCCCGATTAGGAAGTAGAGCCCTAACTAGCTGTTGCAAAAAAAAATTTTCAAAACCCACTCACACCAAATTTTTTTTTTTTTTTTTTCCAAAATTTTTCAATTTTTTACAAAACTTTTTTTTTCTTCTCCTTCTTCTTTTTCCTTTTTTTTTTTTTTTTCTCTACACACTTTGTCGTCAATTTACTACTATCAATAAAAAATGTCCTCTGCTACCAACAGCGTCGTTACCCGAGAATACACCATCCACTTGCACAAGCGAGTTTTCGGTTTACAATTCAAGAAAAGAGCTCCACGAGCTGTTAAAGCCGTCAAACAATTTGCTACTTTACAAATGGGTACCAAAGATGTTCGAATTGATCCATTATTAAACAAAGAAATCTGGAAACGAGGTATCAAAGGTACTCCAACTAGATTGAGAGTTCGAATTTCTCGAAAACGAAATGATGAAGAAGGTGCTAAAGAAAAATTATTTTCTTATGTTCAAGCTGTTAATGTTGCTAATCCAAAAGGTTTAGAAACTCAAGTTATTGAAACCAAGGACGAATAAATTTATCGTTAACTTATAATTGACGATTAAAATTGTTTTGATGACCAAAAAAAAAACTTTTTTTTTTTTGGAAAATGATGTATGATTATTTTAATGTTTTAAAATTAAATATTAATTTATTTTTTAATGATTTTCTAATACCTATTTATTTATTTGATGATTTTGAAAAAATTTCTCTCTATTATGATAAATTTTGTTCAAAGCCGAATAAAGAAAAAAGGTGATTAGTAATAATCTATAGTTGTTTGGCTTTGTTCCATTCAACGGGTGGACTTGTTACAAGATCTTTTTTTTTTTTTTGAAATGGTTTGAATATTATTTTATTTTTCTTCAATTGTAGAATGGAAGAAAAAGGATAGTATTTCAATACTTTTCGAAAAGAATTATAAGAATCTGTACATATTTTTTTAAAGAAATGGGTTTTTATGTTTATTTATTTATATTGTATTGAATTTACTGTAATAGTTAACATAACTGTTATACTGTCAAATTTTGATACAGTTGAGGTTAATATCATGAACTATTCTCTGAAAAAATGTGTATAAAGATTTTAATTCTTTTTGACTGGTTTGATATGCTATGCTTTTTCTTCAGTGTAGATTGTTTCATTTCCGTTAAAAAAATCTCGGGTCTATTGAACCTTATTGAGATTCAAGGTATTACTTGCTAACGTATATAGAAATGCTAATATATTCATGGTTGAATTTCAAAAACAAAAATAACTCACTTGTAAGATGGAATGTCTAATCGGGTATTATTCACCTTCCATTCATCCGCTTCCTTACTAAGAATTGAAGAACAGCAAATAATACCTTAACTATCTGTATTACTATTGTCTTGAACAGCTCAAATTGATGTTAAAAATATTAACATCTGTTCTCCTTAACATTATAACAGTAGTTGAGTACCTTAGGTACCTGGTATATATACAGTATCAGATCTGATCCATATAAGGGAATAGTATCTATCTGTATGTTTTAATTTTGTTATGATAATCATTGATAATTTTTTGGTACCAGGATTTAATACAAGTAATTTTTTTTTACCCCACTTTATTTATTTTTACCAAAAGTATTTTAGCCTCAAGCATTGCGGATAAACTTTTTGTACCAATAAACATCATGATAATGATTCAACCGGAGAAATTTCCCCGGTTTTTCTTGTTTATTTATTTCTAAGTATTTATCAATACTCTTTTACTCTAAGAAATAATATTTTTGTTTATCTAAGATCATCATTGCAGCATCTATCTAATGAATTGATAATCAAAAAGAAGGAGCATCTTTTTCTCGACCATTTTCAACCGTATACTGATACACCTGTGTACCACTCAGTACTCGAGTAAAGTATCCTAAGATAAGAATTATGCATATACTTTAAAAGGAATAATAGGTCATGAGTGGTACCATTATGGTAATATATTATAAAAGTATTATTATTATTATTGTATATCAACCGGACCGGTATATATGTACCAAAGTTCTCAAACAAGTTGATGGCTTAAAGATATCGATCTCATCGGTCGGAACTTAAAGGTAGTTCGTTTATTATGTAAAATATTTGTATTATTGATAACTCTAGCGGTGTTAAAAGTGGAGATAAATGGAAGGAAAACAGGTTTGTAGGTTAAATCTATATACACGTATTCTTTTAATGGTATAAAAAAAATTTATCCGATAGAATGATTTCTATATTAGATTATTGTGGTACTTATTGGTACTAATATATAGTCGCATGACTCGAGCAGCATTAATTTTTTAATTAAAGCATTGTAGTATCTGGTGGGTAGGTGTAGTTGTATACAAATTTAAGAGTTCTGTACCTCCTACAAGTGAGGAAATTATTAATTGATGTGCCAATATCATATATGTATATATACCACTAATAAATAACAAATATACCAATTGATATTAGAAGGATTATGAACCTATATATTGCTACAGGCAAGACTACTGAGATTCTTGATATAATACCAATGTTAACAATAATTATTACATGTATTCTAATCTATATTGAACTTGCTGAACTCTTGGGTTACATAAATACTCGCATTATATTATGAAACTTATATACACTATAAATTGATTATCAACAATAATTACTAAACTTAGATTTTAGCACTCCTCAAAATACATTTATAAACCCCCATGTTTATGTTAAAAACGCAAACCAAGATGTTTTCAAAAATAATCAACTTATTCTCACAGAATTACTTAAACACTGTGTACGTTAAATGATATAATGAGCCTCCTGAATATACTGTTTGAGTTGAACGTCCATCCAGTTGAAGCCATACGATGATATTAACAGAATTCATGCAGAAAATAAATGTAATAATGTAACGATTGGATGTGATTTGAATAATTTTTTTTTCATCATGCGATTTTATGATTCTTTAAGATTAATTAATACCTATAATTGGTGTTATACTTTTGATATATAGGATATCTTTTGTGGGGTTTTATACCAACCTGGTAATCAATATAAAGTACCTAAGTAGGTATGATATACTTGTACATGTATCCCAAAACCATTCAAATTATGTACGATTGTCTACAGTAACAAAGTTTTACGAAGAAGATGCCTTTCATATAATTTATTACATTTATACATTTAACCTATAAAAATTATCGGATGAAGCGCAACTTCGATATACACATATCAAATGGCAGGCAATCTATAATAATACAGATCTTATATTAAATGTTTTGTTTTTGTAGCAAGTCTCGAGTTCTTTGTGTGTGAATGTATACATGTAATTCAATGCTAGCTATAAATCGATGTTATAACTTTTTTTCAGTGATTAGATATAAAATATTATACTGTAAGAATGAGGGGAATTTTATTTATTAATTAATCATTCCAGGTATGGACAAACGGAAGACCAGGTATGGTACCTCCAATCTAAAAAAAGCTTAGGTATGATACAATAATATATGGGGTAAGGTTAACCTTTTTGATCGATCATAATGAAAAAAAGAAATAAATAAATTTTCTTATCATTAAGAATGTTGAACAGAGAGAAATAGAATATACAATATAATATATTATGTCTAATTAATATAAGAATAGATAAAGAGAAGAAGAGGAAAATTTTATAATGTAAAATTTTTCTCTTATATTTAATTACATACGTGGTCTGATCGGCTCCCAATCTACCGACTGTAGCTATTGCCGTTTGACACTTCCCCTCAATGGTTACTGTC
>JAJLUL010000066.1:89295-108246 GCA_030564325.1 Blastobotrys capitulatus | reverse complement strand
AGACGTCAAACTTAACTTAACTAAATTTTGCGCTTTGCTTTCGAAGATCTATCTATACTGTATACTATAGTTTCTGTTTAATATAAACTTTTGGTGTATATTCTTATTAATGTGCTGTTGATGTTTATTGATACTCTTTAGTAAATAATCATTGCTTAGGACTATGCAAAAACTGGGGTGGGAGGGGGGTCTACGTCAACATATGAACTTTTGGTGTAATTGATGTTTATTGATAATCTTTAATTTTTATCTCTATTACGCTTAACTAGTTTGAAAAGGTTACACCTCCAACCCTCTGTAGGCGTAGTGAGGTGAGAGGCTAGCGAAGAATCGTATCCCTATATATAGCGCTCTCTCTCACTACTACATACATGTGAATACCAGCTGGTATTTAAGGACACTTACCTCCGATCCTCCGATCAATTGTTAGTATATAAACTCCTAGTGTAAGGATCCCAATCTTGGAATCCTGTCTGTCCCTAGGAAGACATATTTTGTATAATAGATTTATATTTGGATAATTAGTCTTCATATTGTAGATGTATGGTTATATTTGGGATTATGAATATCCAAGTATTCAAGTCGCTGTGCACATTTACTTAAACGCGTTTTTAATCGGTCCCGACCACTTAAGCTGTGTAACATTTTACCTAATACTGCCACAAATAATAGCAAGCTTATAATTTTTTTTTCGCGTATACAGTACGGCTGTGTTACATATAAACCACAACTAGACCATGGGCCACCATTTAATTTCTAAATTTTCATGGCCCATGCGTAAAAATTTTACTATCTAATGGTGGTTTTTTGAATCAATTAAAAGTTTATGCTCAGTATCAGACTAAATCCCAACAAAAAATTTACTAAAGATATCTCTAATAGTTATAAGAAATATATATATCTAATATGTGCATCACTTGAGGTCAAAGATGTATAATTGTACCTGTATATCGGATGGGTAGAAGTTGCAGTTGGAAGACTTAAACCAGCCATAAATTAACTAATTATATATACATGTACTCCAATTCATTTATCCAGATATCAGAACCTCAAGTTTCCATAGCAGACCAACCCAACCGAAAATTAATCAAACCTTTCTCTAACAAAAAACTAGATTCTCGAGATGTATATATTACCCTTGTGTTTTATGCCTCAAGTAGAACTTGCATTATACTGTATTACAGCTGTATGTATTATCGATAACTGAATATACTAATACTATTATTCAATTAATTAATAAATAACAGATGTTGAAAAGAAAATATATCTAAGTTCTTTTGCGCTTAGAGAAAATACCGGGTAGTAGACAATGCATTTTATAACTTTTACATCAGTTCCGGTAAAGATTCTCGTGTGCAGGTTTATAAACCATACTAAACATTAATGTTGGATCATTTTACTACAGTTTCTGTAAGTCTATTAAAATGATTTATTCTAATAACACAAATACAAACCTAAAAATGACACTGAAAACTTTAAAAAGAATAATATATGTTGCAATTTTTTTCTATCAGTAATATATTACAATATCCGGATATTATCAAGGTATATATACTGTATATATTAAGGATTTAAAGATTACAGCCAGGCTATATAGAGCCAATTTAATAATAACTAGTGAATTTTGGTGATACAATAAATTAAAAAAGATTGATAAAGACCCAGAATCATTAATCATTATATTCTATTGATAAAAGAACTAGCGACATTTTTCTCGCTGATTTATTTGAAAAATAATTAGCCTATTAAAAAAAAAAACCAAAATATGCTTGTAATATCATCTTTTTGTTTCTTTAAACTAAATAGCCAGTTTCTGTAGTTTAAATAAGTTTCAAATATAAATTAGCCAATATATTTAAAATATATATGACACACATAAATTGAGCAAAATTTTATTACAGAAATAAAAAAAACCTTATATATCACTGGAATATATGTTGAGCCTTGCAAGCATGATATTTTTCCTATGCAATATTAGCTGAGAAATGCCTTTTGAATACTAAGTAATATTAGTAAACTATAGGCTAATAATATTATTATATCGAATAAGTTAAAATGATTGAAAAGGTACAGCCGGGGGCTTACTGAGTATTTTTAAGTTTAGCTATACTAATAGAGTGTCAAAGGAAAGAGCTCTATGGGAAGAAAATTTTTTTTTTCAAAGTTCAAGACCTCAATTAATGCATCAATTAGTTAACTATAATCGGTAGATATAATTCAACAGAGAGAAATCATTTTTATATATGAAGGAAATAAATACAGAGCAAAAACCAGTTGCCACGTTTTAAATATTGTAACCAGTACAATAAATCATACTATAAACTGCATAATGCAATTGTGAATAACTACATACAACCAACAAGTTTTGTGATAGACAAATAAAAAGTTTGGTGCACCAGGTTAAAATGAAGCTTTGGGGGGAGAAATCTGATTTATTCTGATGTAAAAGTATAAGCTTTAGTATTACAATCACTATGGAGATGTACTACATGTATAATCCAATTTATTAAGGTTAATTTATAAAAAACATGATTAAGAAAAATAAATTGGATTATAATACATGTATCATAAAAGTAAAATAAAACCAACCAATTAATAAAAAAAAATCTTGTATTATTTTATTACCATTTCACCTTTAAGTAATATAAAAATTTCAATTATTATAAGTTTTATCTTTGAAAGTACCATAATTAATGCATCATATTTAATATTGTATATTAAGTATATTGGATATTATAAAAAAAAACAAGTGCTGTGTAGTTTCGTGTCGTCTTAACAAAAAAAAAAGAAAAGAAAAAAATTTCTTATATACCCGTGGGTGTACTCATGAGTGATAAAAAAAAATATTATTTAACTTGAATAATTGGAACATTTTCTATACTTATATACAACCCAAGTACATAATTAATGCCGGTTAGGAAATATATTTTTTTTGACATACATTGTGAAAGACCCGAGAAATAATCTGTCCACTGAGTGTTACCCAGTTATTAGTTACTTGAAATTTATAAAACCTGGAAGTAGCTAGAACCTTTACACGTGAGATTGATGTAGTTAATAAAGAATTAACCGAGCCTTGTTTCGTCGTAATCCAACTATTAAAGAACATTCTACTTCCATTTTCTTACTATCATAAAATGACGGATTCGTGTTAACTAAAAAAAACAGAAGGGGTTATATAATAAAATTTTATTATTTCTTCTTGATAATCACGGTTGTTGCTCTAGCATTTAAAAAAAAAAAAGGTTAGCAAAAGGAAAGTGAGAAAAGAAAAAAATAAAAGGTACAAAAATAATATAATTTTTTCGATTAAATTCATTAAATTGGTTTAAGAGAGATTCTAAGGAACCAAAAAAAATAATAATCATAAAAAAGATGAGGGTTTTATTGACTACTGTACTTATTTTTTGTCGCTATCTAATTATAGGTTGGTATTTTATACTACTTGAAAATATTGTGAATTCTTGATGATAAACAATTGAACTTTTTGTAAATATAGACAAAAAACAAAACAAACAATTCAGTGTATGGTATAAGATCAGATGTTTGTTTACTTAGGTGTCAAAGCTACTACCACAAATTGTTGACATTTGTTGTCATTGAGTGTTTTTTTTTTTAACAAGAAATTGAAAACCAAACAGTATCGTACCAAAATATATATATTATTTCTAATGCTTTTGTAACGTTTAGTCTTAACTGCAGGGTCTGAAACATTGGATCTTCAAAATCCACCATCCATATACTGGTACTGGTACCAACGAAGCGCTATGATAAATTTTTATGATACCTACGTAATTATAGTATAGATTATCAAGTTTTCAATTTTTTATAACTTGCTATTACTTTTATAGCATGTGTGTCTCTTAGTAGTACAATTTTTATACCATAATCTATAACAAATTGAAAAAATTACAAGCTTTTTATATACATAACAACCTAATATCACTAAGTAACTTCAAAATAACAAAATATTAACCACTATGCATAATATATAATAATTTATGCGAGGCTATCTATTCTATTTTAAGTTTCAGATAGTAATAGGACCATAACAACCAATTTTAAAGTTTATAAGCGTATACACAAACAAAAAACTGTAACAACTTCGTTTCTTTTTGCGATTTCTCGACTATCACCGATTAACCATCGCTACTTTTGTTAATTCTTTTATTTAATAAAAGTATTAGAAAAATCATTTTCACTATATATAGCGTTAGACAGCTACACTGTATAACATGAACGTTGGGACATGACAGCCTTACCAAAAACGCCGATCTTTCCTTTTTTGCTTCAATTCTATCATTACGCGTACAAAATTTTTTTGACAGGTCCCATCAAATCTGCATCACGTCTATCTTTTTTTTTTTGATGAGCAACGTGCGGCTTAAAGATTCCAAATTAATAAAAAAACCATTGCTATCAATCCTATCGAGATTATCAATACTTAATCTGAGAATAAAAAAACACAAAAAATCTCGAATAAATTAGAATAGAAATTTATCTTAAATTTGCTTACCAGTGTAATCTTTTCTCGTTCACTTGCTTCTAAGATTTAAAAAAAATAAAATTACTTTTTTTTTTCTCTTGTTTAGATATTTTTTTTAAACTTTAAATTTTCAAAACAAAAGTTTTTTTTTATATTTTTCTCTCTCGCTCAAGCTTAGCTCTTGCCAGCTTATCCTGCTTAGCCATTTGAATTTTTGTATACTCTGAGGGCGGGTGCATTAAAGCTTTTCGTTTTTTATTACCATATATACTTAAGCTAACTCAAGTCGCGAAACGATCACTATAGTTTAACCAAACTTTATAATTTTGAGTATTATTAAAGTTTAAATTATACTGCTAAGTTACGTTTTAAAATAAATAATAATAAAAAAACAAGTTACCAAACCTGAACCGCTTAATTACAAGTATATAAGAAGTAAAAAAAAAGGGCGCATTGAAGTTTCGCTTCTCAAATCTGAACACCCTTATTGGTTCATTCATATATATTAATAATTTAGTTTATTTTTTTTGTATACCATGAAAAAGCTGTTACAAACAACCCACCACTTTTTTTATAATTAAAGTTTTTTTTTTTTTTTTATTTTTCTATTGAACGTTTTTTTGCTTTTTTGTTGTTTGTTTTTTTTTCTTATTTCTATTACATAAAAATGTTGGAGAGTTTTATAGTCGAAACGATTTGACGTCTCAAGTGTTAAAAGAAAAAGGCGATACATGGTACATTAGAATAAAAAAGTCAATTGTATTTTTCTTTTTTAAATAAAAATAAATAAATCAATATTCCAACGAGACAGACATTTTTTTTTTAATCTATTCTTAATACATGTAGTAAGAAATAGGTAACAAGTAATACATTGATTGTTTTTATTGAATAGTATATATATATACAAATAGTACACACCAGCCATTTATTTATTAATAAAAAAAAAAACAAACAATTTTTTTTCTACTAAAAACTGTATCACCTATCAAACTTTTTTTTTTTTTTTTTTTTTTTTTTTTTTTTTTTTTTTTTTTTTTTTTTTTTTTTTTTTTTTTTTTTTTTTTTTTTTTTTTTTTTTTTTTTTTTTTTTTTTTTTTTTTTTTTTTTTTTTTTTTTTTTTTTTTTTTTTTTTTTTTTCCAAATATATATATATTATTAAGTTTGTTCTGATTACTTTGCTTCATATCTCTTACAATTTTTTTTTCTCTCTTTCTTTTAATTTTTTTTAAATAATTCATTCTTTTCCATTCTCACTTCTTTTCTTTAAGAAAAAAAACAAACAAACCAGTATAGCATAGGATGTCACATCATCGTCATTCATCATCACATCCTAATGATCAACCATTAAAATATTCTACTTACGCTCCATATAACCATTATTATCATTATCAATATCCATCTCATTATCAACCATATCAATTACCTCCATTAACAACAAGTACGGAATATAGTACACCAATTTCAACTCCAAGAGATGGACCACCAACGTCAAATTCTTCAATTGATCATAAATATATTCCAGTTAATGCACCAGTAACACCTGATGAAACGAATCTTCGTCATCATCAACGTCAATTATCACCATCACCAAAACCAGCTTCATCAAATTATGTAATGAGATCTTCAACACATTCTTCTCATAGTGTATCACCACCTCAAACTACTATTTTACCACCAATAAGTCATTTGGAATCTTATGAACAATCTCCAAAGACTGAATATTATCCATCATATCATCGAAAAACTCAATCTTCAATAGAATTTGATCGAAATTTTAATAAAAATTATGCATTTGGTAATAATAGTAATAATTATCGTTATTCAACTCATCCAACTCCACCAACTCAATATATTCAAGGTCCAATAAGATATAATTATGGACCAGTTGGATTAGGAATTTATGAATTACAAAAAATTTCTGATATTCAACCAAGTTTTCATACTGGTAAAGATATTAAAAGAAGAACTAAAACTGGATGTTTAACATGTCGAAAAAGAAGAATTAAATGTGATGAATTACATCCAACTTGTAATAATTGTGAAAAAAGTAGAAGAGTTTGTTTGGGTTATGATCCTTTATTCTTTATTTCTGCTGAAAAGAAAAAAAGTAGAAAAAATTCTTCAACTTCAACTACACCAACATTTAATAATAATAATTGCATTAATAAAAAATTATCAAGTTCATTACCAAATTCTGTTAATCATCATAGAATTATGGATGAATTATCATCAAATTCAAGATCAATTGAGAAAAAAGATCAATCAGCTAAAATGAGAATTCATAGTTTATTACACGCAGCTCAAGTAATTGATCATCCATCAATTGGAGAAACTACTAATCAAAATATTCATTGTGTTTTACCAATTGAAGTTCAACAAGAATTACAATTTGGTCAAGAATCTTGGTTTTCTGTTTGTTCTTTTTATACTAAAGAAACAGCACCTCAATTGGATAAATTATTTGGTTCAACAAGATATTCTCCAATGTGTGAAAATATTAGTAATAATCCAAGTAATCAAGATGCTGCAGTTGTTGAAGCAGTTCGAAGATTGGAAGCAACATTTTTACCAACAGATTTGTATAATATTCATTCAATTTCTTATTTGGAAGATGTTAAAGATCAAAAATTGGAAGAATTACGAATTTCTAATGATTATAAGCTCTTGCGTGCTACTGTTCAAGTATTATCATGTACAAATGAAGTTGTTTTATTACCAGTTGGTGAACCAGATACTGAAGTTTATACAAGATTATTAATTTTGAATAGAATTATTCATGGTGCAGCATATTTTTCAAATATGGTTGATTTACCCCAATTAAATTTATGTTCACAAGGTTTTGCATCAACAATAAGTTGTGATGATATTAATGATTTATTTAATGATCCAATGAATGGATTTAAAGATTTGGAAAATGTTTGGAAATTTTTAAAATATATTATTAAAGGTGGTATTTTAATGATGGATCAAATTGAATATTATATTTCATGTGCAAGTTCAATTGGTATTGATAATTATTGTAAAATTTTATTATTAACTGGATTATTATATTATGTTCATTATCATCAAATTTCTGATATTGATTCAAGAATTCGAATGAGAATGTTGGATGGTCAAGGTGGGAGAAGAGGTCATGTTACTGAACGAATTGTTAAATTATGTTTGGAACCTGTTTTGAATAGTAGATGATAATTTGGTTTTTTTTTTTTTATTGTTGTAAAGTTATTATATACTGTATTGTATATAGGTATGAATTTTTTGTGAAGAAAGATATTATGTTGTACAACAATTAATTTATTCAATGAGTGCTATTATATTTTATAAATGTAGATTATTTAGAAATGGTTAAATGGGAATTGGGTTCGCGATCCATTATTGTGGTAAAAGAAGGTTTATTTTCTTGATAATAGGGTGAAAAATAAAGTAGGGGTTTAAGGTGAATATTTTAAAATTACCAATAATATGGGTTAATTATGCCTTATAATCTTTACCAAAATTATAGCAATCCAGCTAGATGCGATTCTTATAAGGTGAGGTTAATTTTAGGAATGATCGTGATCTTGACATTTGTGATGGTCGTATTATTTTGAAAATTTATGTAAAAACTTAACATTATTCAAGATATGGTCAAGTACATATCGTAGCATCGATACCGAGATGTGCAGCTGTCTAGTGGGGCCCGGGGAAATGCTGGTACGTTAGTAGCAGCATACAGTATATAGTAAACACCATTAAATGTGCGGAAATGGTGCCGTTTTTCATATACAGTATCTATTAAAATACGTATAAAGGATATACAGTATTATAGAACAGTAATAACAGGGGGAAGGGTTTCGATTGGCCTTTTTTTTGCGTTATCGATCTAAAGAAACCCCCAATTCGATGGTTCGATCCATTCAGATATTCTGCTGCAGTATAATCCAGCCTCGTAATGAGGTACAACTTTTAAGAGATTTTGATACCCTGTATACGAATAATTTCTGTACTACTAAGCTCACTGGTACTGTAGTGTAAATATATTTCATATAAAATTGATATATCTACAACTTGTACATCTAGTGTATATATCGTGTCGGTTGAAAATCTCAAGCCCGTTTGCTGCAGCATGCATGCAGCCATGACAATTTTGAATGCTTGAAATCATGATACACCTACAGTATAGTATATATATGATGGTATCATTGTAAAAATCGATAGTTCTCAAGTGGTATAGTGCCAGGATTATATAAAATTGTATATTTGACAGTTAATATTAAGCGTTGACAGTATACGCCATCGTTTACGGTTGACGTGTGCCTGAGAACTATTGGGTTTTAAACAGTTAATAAAAATCCTGACATTTAAACGATATAAATACATATATACTGTATACTGTATATATATATGTACACCTAGCTTAGGTACCGTTTAACCTGAAGTATATGTATCGGTCAACCTACTATCTATTGAACAATTGATTTAAAGTACAGTGGTAGTTGCATGAGTAGGTAGCTCTACTCTACAGGTATAGCTATAGGTAAGATCATGGTTTGTAACTTGTAAATACTAGATCAGTTACAGCTGGTAATTAACAGGTAAACCCTTAATTACTACATGTAAGGGATGGATCTAGAAACTTTGGTTTACATATATATGTATCATAAATTACTTACAGATACCAGGTAGCAAGCTTAGATTTGTATATATACTATAGGATTTCTATAAGCGCTCTACCAATGAAGATGCAGTTAAAATTTTCATCACCAGGGTTTACAATTTGATCTCATTGGGTTCTAATATATGCACTCCTGAACACCTGGTTAATGTTTCGAATCAACGTGCTTAAATTATAAAAATTTTCAGGAGGTTTTATTGTAAATTTATACAAGTGAGAAAAATTTCATGCAATTAAGACAAGAGCGTTAGGGTGTGAGAAAAAAAAACACACACACACACATACTCAGAGATGAACTGTTGGAATAGAATACTGTAGCATTATTATATCATTGGTTCTAAAGTACAAGTACATGGATGATCAAGATCAAATCAAATCAGAGCATCAAACTTGTATCAACAGGTACACTTATAGTTGGTTATGATAATAAATCTGATTATGGATGGTATACTCTCATCATATTTTTTCAAGACATCTAGGAAACCAGCGAGAATCAGTTTGAAAGCTTTGTTAATTTTTACCTTGAATTCAACCTTGACTTCATGAATCATTGTTCAATTTTACTAAGGTACTACGTAACTTCATGAAAATTTGATAAATGGTACCAGTAAGTTCACCAACTAAAACATCATTAGTTTCAAGCTTCAATCGACTTTGAATAAGATACGATAGTCTTATAATAGGTGAAACCATTCAAGCATTCTTCCAAGGTTTAAGAAAAGCACTTAAGTAGTTTTAGTCCACTTGTACTGAGGAAAAATATTTGATTCAGAATTATAAAAATAGTATCACTACAGGAGGTTTTTTTTTAAACTAGTTCTGCATGGCCTTATTTCACAGCCACCTTAAATAGGGTTACCCTGAAGTACTCAAGCCTATTCAAGCTTCAATTCCCGTCCCGGAAAAACTAAATTCTTTTTTTTGTTTACGTTTTTACATGTACAGTATAATGTACCAGCATGACGGAGGGCGGGCATGCGCAAGTGAACAAGTGCAAAAAACTCATACATCATCACAAACCCAACTATCAAATTTAACCTTAGTATACATATATATATACACCAACAACACATCAAAATCTTGACAAAAAACGGCTCCCAGTCACTATAGACAAGATTTGCCGTTAAACTTTCTATTCAACAGAACAAGTTCAGTAAAAAAAAATCTCTTAAAAAACTTAGATATAGTTTATTGAATAATAATATCAACCATTTGAAAAAAAAAGTATCTACTTGTCAAAATAACTATAATTCCATAGAAAAAAAATATATCTGTTTAGCTGGGAATTTATTATTAGTGGGTTTTGATCCTCAAAAAAAGCAAAATTTAAAGCGCAAAGCCTCCTCTCTTAAGCTGCATTTTAACAATAGAATTTACGTACTTTGAACCCAGCCAGCTGTTTTATTGTTATTTTTTTTTTTTTTTTTTGAAATTTTTTTTTCAGGAACAAAATTTTCTCTTTTTATTTCACTCAAGCTTGACTAACCAGCTTTAAGACAAACACCGCCAGCAATAAACAAGCACCATTAATTACTCAAGCACCGCTAACAACCAATACTGTACTATTTTTGGGTCCACGACTTTTTTTTTTTTTTTTTCTACACTTAGCATAATTTTTTTTCTCTCTCTCTTTTTTCACCATCATTTTTTTTTTTTTATCCTTCACAATATACCAAACAAGACAGCAAAATCATTTTTTCTATATCACAGTATTGAAAGAAAAAAAAAATCAGATCATACTAACGACACTAAGGGTTTATTTTTTTAGTTTAGAAAAATAACAACTCGAAATACGGTCATCAAAAGTTACAACAACAAAATACCTTACTAAAAAAGGGAAAAGGGAAAAAACAACAACAGAGAATTTTTTTTTTTACAAAAAGAGACTTGTTTCTTCCAAACAACAACAATCCAACTTATTCATTCGTTTTTTAAATCTTTTTTTATTTATTTATTATTATAATTGTACAATAAACCATGAGAAATCTTACAGATCCTCAGCATAATGATGGTCAAGGCTATCAATCATTACAAACAGAAGAACCACCAATGAACCCATTTGCATCAGATAATGATTCTAGTGATAATTTTTCATTTCAAAGCGAACAATATATGGATCATAATCCACCACAACCTCCTCCGCATAATAATACACGTTCACCATTTGATGATTCAAATCAACGACCACCATCTGTAAATTCACAACAACAATATTATGATCAATATCATTATTCACCAGATGCTAATGCACCAATGATGCGTGATTTTTCTGGTAATTCACAACAACAACATGGTCAAGGACCTCCAGGTGGGATTTCAAGACAATCAAGTGCATCATTATCAGGTATGAATTCAGAATTTGATAGATATCCAAATCGTATTAGTTCATCAGCAGCTCCTTCAATAGTTTCTGGTGCACCTCTACTGCATCCAGGAATGGCAGCAGCAGGTGGTGCTGGTGCTGGTGCTATTGGTGCAGGTGCAATGATGAATAATGGTAGTAGTATTAATAGTGCACGTCATTCAACAATGTCTGATGATTCAACATCATCATTTTCATCAGAAAAAGGTTCAAATCCTTTTGTTGTTAATGCCGATTTTTCACCATTCGGTGGATACCCAGCATCATCTTTCCCATTACATATGGATGAAAAAGAAGCAGATGATTATTTACATAATCCAGATCCAATTTTGGATGCAAAATTTGATAGAAAATGTCAAGGTTTAGATCGAAGAGGTTGGGGAGCATTATTTGCATTTGGTTGTTTGTTTATTGGTGGTATTTTAGTCTTTATTATTTTACCAGTCTTAACATATTCTGGTGTTACAGTTCATGCACCAAAAGTTCAAAAAGTTGAAATTTTAACTGATTATGAATATGGAATTTTGGGAGCTATTAGAACAAATTTAATTGATGATGATACACCAGAAAGTGCAAAAAAACATACATCATTAAGAGGTGAAGAATGGGAATTAGTTTTTAGTGATGAATTTAATAAAGAAGGTAGAACATTTTTTGAAGGTGATGATCAATTTTGGGAAGGACCAGATTTTCATTATGCATCAACTCAAGATTTGGAATGGTATTCACCAGATGCTATTACAACAGAAAATGGTACATTAGTTTTACAATTAGATGCATTTAAAAATCATGATTTATTTTATAGATCTGGTATGTTACAAAGTTGGAATAAATTATGTTTTACTCAAGGTTATATGGAAGTTTCTGCAAATTTACCAGGTCATGGTGATATTCCAGGTTTATGGCCAGGTATTTGGACTTTGGGTAATTTAGGTAGACCAGGTTTTAAAGGTACAACTGATGGATTATGGCCTTATTCTTATGATAGTTGTGATGCTGGTATTACTGCTAATCAATCATCACCAGATGGTATTTCATATTTGCCAGGTCAACGATTAAATTCTTGTACATGTCCAGGTCATGATCATCCAAATGAAGGTACTGGTAGAGGTTGTCCAGAAATTGATGCTTTAGAAGGTACAGTTAGTGGAGATGCAAAAAAAAATGGTGTTGCTTCACAATCTTTACAAGTTGCTCCAATGGATATTTGGTATATGCCAGATTATAATTTTATTGAAATTAATAATAAAAGTGTTTGTGCAATGAATACTTATACTGGTGGTCCATTACAACAAGCTATTTCAGCAACTGCTACATTAAATCATGATTGGTATGAATATGCTCCAAAAGAAAAAGCAGGATTAGCATGGACTCCACAATATCAATCTTTTGGTTTTGAATATTTAAATGATGATGATGATGGTTATATTAGATGGTTTGTTGGTAATGATCCAAAGACTGATCATACAATGACATTATATGCACCAACTTTAGGACCAAATGGTAATGTTGGTGCAAGACCAATTTCAAAAGAACCAATGACTATTATTTTAAATTTGGGTATTTCTACATCATGGACTTATATTGATTGGCCAAGTTTAACATGGCCTTCACATTTAAGAATTGATTATGTTCGAATTTATCAACCAAAAGATCAAGTTAATATTGGTTGTGATCCAGTAGATTATCCAACATTTGATTATATTGAATCACATCGAAATCTTTATGATAATCCTAATATTACTTTATTTGAAGAAGGTGGATATAGATTCCCTCCAAATAAGTTGTTGGATCAATGTTAATTTATTTAATACTAATTAGATGTTGCTTTTTTTTGTAGTAGTAAAGTTTTTATTATATATTTATGAATTTTTTGTTAATGTTATTTTTTTTATTAATTTTCGCCTAATAATATTCTCGAGTAATCCTCCGATGAGCCGCATAAGAAAACTATGATTACATAATTAATCTTCTAGATGGCGCGTGCGCTCCCCGCCTCAGTACATACTAGCGATAATTTCCAAAATTTTTTATGAATGACAAATCAAAATTGATTTAATTTTTTTAACTTTTCAAGATTTTTATACTAACAAATAACAAATAAATAACAAAAAAATGTTACGATTAAAACCAGCTATTAGACTAACAAGAAATATCTCATCATATACTAAACGACCTATGTTACCAACAACTAGGTTGTTTAATCGAAGAAACATGTTTATTCAAACCGCCACTACTCCAAATGATCAAGCATTAAAGTTTTTACCATCACAACCAGTTTTAGGAGAAAATGCAACACATACAGTTGAATTTTTATCTGGTAGAGAAGCTCATTCATCACCTTTAGCAAGAAAATTATTTTCTATTGATGGTGTACGAAGTGTTATGTTTGGTTCAGATTTTATTACAGTTGAAAAAAATGATTCAATTACATGGCCATTATTAAAACCAGAAGTTTTTGCAATTTTAACTGAACATTTAACAAGTGGTGGACCAATTTTATTAGAAAATACTGAAGCAAATATGGATACACAACCAAATGAAGAAGATAGTGAAGTTGTTAGTATGATTAAAGAATTAATTGATACAAGAGTTCGACCAGCTATTCAAGAAGATGGTGGCGATATTGAATATAAAGGTTTTACAGAAGATGGTGTTGTTCAATTAAAATTAAGAGGTGCATGTAGATCTTGTGATTCAAGTTCAGTTACTTTAAAAAATGGTATTGAAGCCATGTTAATGCATTATGTTGAAGAAGTTACAGCAGTTGAACAAATTTTAGATCCAGAAGAAGAAATGGCAATGGAAGAATTTAATAAATTGGAAAAAAAATTAGAACAAAAAAAAGATAAAAAAGATGAAGATGATTATGCACCAAGTTTATAAAAAAAAAAAAAAAAAAAATGACTTTTAATTTATGTATATTACTTATTTAAATAATCAATATAAGCATCATAAGCTTGTTGAATAGATTGATTCAATACTCTATCATCATCAAACCATTGTAACAAAGCATCAGTATTTTGTTCTAATAACATACCAGTAATTTTTGATGCTAATTCATTATCACCTTTAACAACATTATGATCCAAAACTTTTGGATATAAAGCTTCACCAATAACTTGTTTTTCTGCTTCTGGTGATGATGCACTAGCAACTGCAGCACTTAAACTTGATCCAAATGGTTCTTGATTATTATGTTTTCCATTAATTCGTTGATTATTATTCCGAATAGGTTTATTTGTATTATTATTATTACTATTATTCTGGAATTTTTTTGAATTATTCTTTTTTTGATTATTATTATTATTAAATTTTTTTGGTTGTAATTGTTGTGGTGGTATAGCTGCCATTTGAGGAACAAATTGCATTGGATAATACATCATTCCTGGTGTACCTGGAGCAGCAGTTGCAATTGGTGGAGATGCAGTACCAGGTGGAACTGCTGCTGCCAAACCATTTGGTACAAATGGTAATCTTGGATTATAAAATCCAAACATTTGTGGTGGTGCATTAAACATAAATTTATTTGGATTATTATTATTCATCATATTCATCATTTTATCTTTACGTTGTGCCAAATTAACATAAATTTTATTACCTTTAATTTCTTTTTGATGCATTTCATTAATTGCATTTTGAGCATCTTTTGCATTTGAAAAACAAACAAATCCAAATCCTCTAGATTGATTATTTTCATCAGTCATAATTTTAGCACTAGTAATTTCACCAAATGGTTCAAAAATTTTTTCCAATTCTTCATCATTAATTGATAAATCTAAATATTTAACATATAA
Source organism: Blastobotrys capitulatus (assembly GCA_030564325.1). NCBI lineage: Eukaryota > Fungi > Ascomycota > Dipodascomycetes > Dipodascales > Trichomonascaceae > Blastobotrys > Blastobotrys capitulatus. The sequence continues at coordinate 92,947 of JAJLUL010000066.1, read as the reverse complement.
ATTGGTACCTTGAAATTTTTGTAATCTTTTAATTCTTTGAATTTCTTGTTGTTGTCGTAATTCTTCCATTCTTTCATATTTCTTTTGAGCTCTAGAAACATATAATCTTTTATCATGATATTGTAATCCATTTAATTCTTCAACTGCTTTAACTGCTTCTTCATGAGTTGAATAATTTACAAAACCAAATCCTCTACTTTTACCATCAACATCTAATGGTAAAGACATACAACTAACTGTACCATATTTTTCAAATAATTTTTTAAATTCATCTTCTGAAACTTCTGGTGCAATATTTTTAACATATAAATTGGTATAATTTTGTTTAATTTGTTCCAATTGATTTAATCGTTCTTTTTTTGATACATGATGTGATACTGTAATTTGTCTTTCATTCATTAAAACACCATTCATTTTTTCAATTGCTAAATCTGCATGTTGAGGATTTTCAAATAAAACATAACCAAAACCTTTTGGATATCCAAATTCATCATATGCAATTTTACATGAAACAACTTTACCAAATGGTTGAAAAGTATCCATTAATGTTTGACTATCAATACTTGGATCCAAATTTTTAATAAAAACATTCCCACTACTATTAGTAGTTCTCTTTGATGGATCTTTTTGAAATGCCATAACTCTTAATGTATTATTATGCAAAATTTTTGGTTCTTCACTTTCTAATGCTTTTTTTGCTTCTTCTGGTTTAAAATAATTAACAAATGCATAACCTAATGATCGTTTTGTTAAATTATCTTTAACTACTTTAATAGATATGATATTACCGAATTCACTAAAGATTTCAAATAAATGTGCTTCAGTTGCATTTGGTGGTAAATCACCAACATATAATGAACATTCTTCTGAACATAATAATGCAGGGTCTTCACTATTATTATTATTATTACTATTACTTTCGTTGTTATTATTATTTTCTTTATTATGTGATTCTTCTTCTTTATTTGAATCAATTGTTAGATTCTTCATATCTTCTGTAGTTTGATCCATCTTTTTTTTGTTGTTATTTAAAGAATTTTTTTTTTTTCTCTCTTTCTAAGAAGGAAGTGTTAGGAAAAAAAAAAAAAATTTACAATGTGCTTGAAAAAAAAAAAAAAAAAAAATGCTAGTTGAAATTTTTCAGGTGGGAAAAAAAAAATAATAAAAAAAAATTTACCGTGTGTAAGTGGTTCGACAAAAAAAAAATTAAAACCACCCAACACAAAAAAAAATTTTGAATTTTGCATGTTTTAGGTTTTTTTTTTTTTCTAATTGCACTTGAGTAGAAAAAATTTAGTGCGTGCCGATGTCCGTGTAATAACAACAACAACATCATCAAGATCAATCAACAAGTTGTGATTTGTTTTTGGTTATTTATAAAGGTATTTTTGAAGATCATAATGAGTTTTAGAAAATTTGGGGTTAGATTTTTGAGTAATGTTGCTGGGAATTACAATACAAAAATTAATCTTCAAACGGAGATTGAAAATTTACCTTTATGGAAATTTACTGAAAATAATAAAGCAATTTATAGAGATTTTAAATTTGGAGGATTCAATTCAGCATGGGTATGATTTAGTTTTAATTTTAGAATTTGTTACTAATGTTGTTATTAGGCGTTTTGTACACAAGTTGCTATGCAAGCTCATTTAAAAAATCATCATCCAAAAATTGAAAATGTAAGTTAGTATGGAATAAATGCCTGTGAACTAACAACTATTTAGGAATACAAAAACGTGAAATTGACTTTAACAACTCATGATAAAGATTCATTAACTGATGCTGATTTTAAATTGGCTGCATCATTTGATAGAATGGCTAAAAAGTTTCTAAAAAAATAGCTAAGGTAGAAAGGAGGTTTGAATCTATAAAATACATAATGTATATAAAAAGTAGATCTCTAATAATCGATTCAGGGAGATTTTGGGTTTTAAAATTGGACTTTGCTGTGGAGAATTCTATTTACTATAGTTAGATGTGCCGGAGCCGAGACTTAAAAAGTTTAATAATCGCGTGCGCTCGCTATATAAATTTTTACACATTAAAAAAAATAAATAAAACACGAAAAAAAAAAAATAAAACAAAAAATTCTTAAGGGGTAAAAAAAATCAAAACAACACGTACAATTAATTGTACAAATTCAGAGTATAAAAAAAACTGATATAAAACTTTCTAATGTAAATAAACCATGTCAGTAGCTTTATCACGATTAGTAACACTTATAATCGTATTATGAATTAGATCATTCATTATCTTCCATTCATCTTGAGATAGTTCAACATCGTTCAATTCCATCAATTTCATTACTCTTTCCCTATAATTTTTAATAAAATAATCAACAGATGTAACAGGAGAAACTTGAAATGATAAATATAATAAAACTTTTGTAATTTCTGTAGCCACTGGAATAGCCTTATCTTTACTAAGAGGGCTAAGTTTTACAGTCATACCTTTCTTTTGAACTTCTTTAAATGTATATGGTTCTAACCAATAACTTCTTGATTGTTCATTTTTATATCCATATTTAGCAACTTTTGCAAAACTTTGATTAATATGAATCATGACATTATTAGATGTATGATAAACAGGTTTCCCACCTTTTTGAACATTATTTGCATCTAATCTAATATACCAATTTTTATCATCAATTGAATCTTTTGGTAATAAAAGAATTGGTAAATGAGTATGAGCAGCACCAGGAACTAGAACATTGAAACCTAATTGTCTAAAAATATATGCCATTGTTACTGTAAAATGTGAATCACAAATATCTCTAAAATGTTCTTGTTCAATTCCATAATAATCTTTTGGTGCAACTGGATATCTAGTAGCTGCAAGATCATAAATCTGTTGATATGCAATCTTTCTATATTCTAATAATTTTGGATTCATTTCAATATTTTTTTCTTTACAAATTTGCTTCAGATTTTCTTTTAATAATGCAATTTTTTTATCAACATGTTTATAAGGATTAAAATATTCTGGAAAAGTTTCTAAACTCTTATTTACACCCATTAAAACGTTAATTTGATTTGATGGATCAAGTTCTAATGGTCCCTCATTTTTATGTAAATTAGAATAATCAAATTGTTGTTCTTTATACAAAAAATTTTGTGGTATTAATCCGTTATAAATTCTTAGAAGCATTAACTTATTTCGGAATATATATTGCAAAAATTCCTCTTTTTCTTTTGGTGGTCCATCAAAATTATGGAATCTCATGATATATTGGTATCTCATATTTGACCTTCCAAATTCTGTAAAATAATCTCTATCCATATAATTGATTTTTTTATAAGGATAATTTTTTTTTATATCGCCCAAGTCTTGCATTAATTTTTTAAACCAATTATAAGTATTATTTGGAATAACAAATGAGTTGATTCTTGAACCATTAGCAATACCCCATGGTCTTAACATTTTTTTCATCAATTCATCATTCATTATGATTCTAAAGAATCTTGAACAGGTCATTCTAATACTTTTGATATCTTCATCTTCAGTATTTTGAAATATTAATTCAAGGATGTTATTTGGGAAATCTTCTAACTTCATTGTTTGTTTATTTGTTGTTTTGGAAGGTTGGAAAATATAAACTCCGTCAGAAGAGAAAAATTTTTTATCCATATATTTTTTTTTTTTTTTTTTTTTT